>JAEQBH010008460.1:0-132765 GCA_016808115.1 Tetrastigma voinierianum | reverse complement strand
AAATTAGAACTTTTGTTCATAGGAATAGAATGAAGGCCCCAATTGAAGGCCTAGGGACTTATCGCCTTATTTTAGAAACCGCACTGATCTACCACAAACTCTATGTACCTTTCACTTTCTAGAAATTTGTGTCTCGGGGACGTAAATTTGATGTTAATGGGTTTAGTTTTAAAATTGGCGGGATGTTCGCTTATTTAATAAAGATGATTCCTCCATGGGTTCGAATTCTTATGGATGGTTTACATAAATTGAAACTTGATGTTAATTTCTACATCCTTGATATGTGTTCATCATAATATTGAATTAAATGTATGGAAAGTGAAAACTCTACTTACTTATGGCATAAACATTTGGTTCACATATCCAAAGAAATGTTACAAAGATTAGTAAAGAATGAGATTCGAACAAATCTTGATTTTACTGGTCTTGGTTTATGTGTGGATTGCATTAAGTGAAAGAAGTTCAAACAGCAAAAAGAAATGAGCAACAAGAAGTTCTCAGCTTTCGAGATTATACACACTAACATATGTGGATCTTTTGATACTCCATCCCGTGGAGAAAAGCATTTTATCTCCTTTAGTGATGATTTTTCATGTTATGATAGTGTCTATTTTCTTAGTGAAAAATCGCAAGCTATAAATGCCCTTGAGATATTTGTTAAAGAGGTTGAGAGGCAACTAGATAGAAAGGTGAAAATAGTAAGGTCTGATATAGGTGATGAATACTATGGAAAGCAGAATCAAGACAAAATCATGGTCCATTTGCAAAGTTTCTCAAAAGATGTGGCATACGTGCACAATATACTATGCCAGGCACACCTCAACAAAATGGTGTGGCAGAAAGGGGAAATAGAACATTAATGGATATGGTTAGGAATATGATAACTAATTCCTCATTACCCAAATCTTTGTGGACGAATGCACTTAAAATTGCAATATATTTGCTGAATAGGATTCCTAGTAAGGTGGTTCCTAAAAGCTTGGAAGCATGGACTAAGGAAACCTAGTTTAAGACACTCGCATGTCGAGGGTTGTCCAATAGAAGCATTTAATGTATAATCTACATGAAAAGAAATTGGATTCTTGAACTATCAATGGTTACTTAATTATACCTGTGAGGGAACTAAAAAGGTATAGGTTTTATCATTCAAGCCATAGTCTCTATAATTATTGAGATGTTTCACTGTATTTATTGAGAGTGGTGAAGAAGGGAGTGCTCATAAAACAAATTGTGGATATTAATGAAAGCAGATAAGGCATACTGATCAATGTTCCCAAGATTCATTAATTGTTCCAAACATTGTTCCATAGTTTGCAGAATAAAACAATAATGAACAATGTTCAATGAAGAAGTGCCCCATGAAGAACCTAACTTACCACTAGGGGCTGATAGAAATGAACCATGTGGAATAGCTTTAAGTAAACCTCAGAAAGGTAATTAAGAAGATCGGCTATTTCATATGATTATTTGGTTTATTTTCAAGAGCCTGACATTTTATCAGGGTATTGATGAAGATCATGTTTCCGTTTCACAAGCATTAACAATGATAAGACTGGTAAATTGATAAATGCTATGAAAGAGGAGTTAAAATCAATGGCTGAAAAAAATGTTTAGGATCTTATCGAATGGACAAAAGGCTCTAAACGAGTTGGATGTAAGGGGGTCTTTAAGACTAAACATAACTTGAATGACAATATCAAATTATTTAAAGCTGATCATACAAGGGTTATACTCAAAATGATGGCATTGATTATAAAGAGACATTTTCACTTGTTTCAAAGAAAGATTCATTAAGAATCATTATGGCTTTATTAGCCCGGTATGATTTAGAGTTATATCAAATGAATGTGAAAACAACCTTTCTTAATGGGAAAATAAAGGAAGAAATTTATTTGGATCAACCTGGAGGTTTTTCCATGGAGAGAAAGGACTATATGGTGTAAACGTAAGAAATCAATATATGGACTTAAACAAGCTTCCAGCCAATGGTACCTTAAGTTTAGTGATACAATTACATCTTTCGATTTTCATGAAAATATCGTTAATCGATGCATTTACCCAAAGATTAGTGGGAGTAAGTTTATATTTTTTTTGTTCTATATGTTGGGATGATATTCTACTTGTTGCTAATGATTTAGGAATCTTGTATGAGATTAAAAAATTTATCTCTAAGAATTTTGAGATGAAGGATATGGGAGAGGCATTTTATATGATTGGAATTTCAATATTCAGAAAGAGATCACATGGATTGTTAGGATTGTCTCAAAAAGCTTACATCAAGAAAATTCTTGAGAAGTTTAATATGAACAATTGTTCAATAGGCATTGTCCTAATACAATAAAGGGATAAATTTAGTCTTCTGCAATGTCCAAAGAATGATGTGGAACGTAAGCAGATGGAATCTACTCCATATGCTTATGTTGTGAGTAGCTTCAATTTATTTGCAACAAGACCTTATATTAGCTTCCACTAATGGGATGTCAGTCGAGATCATAGTAACCGTATCGATCATTGGAAAGTTGTAAAGATACCTTCTGGCGAACTAAGGATTATAAGCTCACGTTAGAGATCTAATCAATTAGAAATGATTGGATATTTGATTCGGGATTTGTTGGATGTGTCGATGCAGAAAGTCAACATTCGCTATTTGCTCGTATTAAGTTATAAGGGGCAATTTCATGGAAAAGTAAACAATCTATCATTGCCTCATCTACTATGGAAGTTGAATTCGTAGCTTGTTATGAAGCTACAATTCATGCATTATGGCTACATAACTTTATTTCAAGACTTGAGGTTGTCAACACCTTTACCAAGCCGCTGAAAATTTATTATGATAATTTAGTGGCAATTTTCTTCTCCAAAAATGACAAATATTCCAAGAGGTGCTAAACATAGAATTGAAGTGCATTCTTTTGCTATCAAGTGAGGAGGTCTAGAAACAAAGAGTGCATCGACATATTAGGAATAGATCTTATGATTACAGCATCTCAACTAAAAAGAATTACAACCAAATCCATTTAAAGAACATGTACTTAGAATGGGTCGGTTATATTGAAGATTGATTATGATAACGTTATGACATTCTTGAGCTCATTAATGTGATACGTTTTTTACTTTATCAAATATACACTAATGTTTTCAACAAGAAAATTAATGCGTCTTTAAGACAATAAGTGGACATTAAGTTATTTATATATAACTTATGTGACCTAACTTGATAAGTTACTAGTGAAGTAGTATATGGAAGGGAGTATGAAATTTAAAAGTGCATGACCGCCATCATACTCATTATGTAATTTATTATGTTAAGGTTAATCATGATGGAAGAATGGCATTATGAAATTTAATTATGCACGTTTAATGTTTACATTATTAAATATTAACGTCATGAACTATTAGACCAAGTGGGAGAGTGTTAGATGTGGTTCGAAAGTTTAGGTCACTTTTAATATTTAAATATGGTTTCCTATTTGGTTAAGGTTTCTGTAACACCCCAAATTATACCCTAATAGTTTTATAACATGTTTAGGGTATAATAAAAGTAAAAGTATATTTTTCCGGAATAAAATAAACAAGAACCCTGAATTAATACAAAAGTTAAGGATAAATTAATAATTTACCAATTCAAGACCCAAGGGTCATAATTTAATAAGTTCATATGCCAAAGTAGGAATATGTATAAGTTAAATTAAGAGTAATAGAGAGTTGGAGGACCAAAGAGTAATAAAAGAAAGATATTAGAATGAAATAAGGAAGAAAATTGTGGAAGAGACAATTGGCTTGAAGGAAAGAGGGAGGAAGCTTTCTCCTTTGACTAGATGGTCAAGGATGCTCTAAAAGAGAGAAAAAGGAAATGGGAGGTGAATAAGATCAAATACGATAAGATCAAAATAAATATCCTATTTTGTCTTCGAGAAAGAGAGAGCAAAACGGATAAGACGGTTATAAGAGAAAGGAAGAAGAAAAGAAGAAGAGAAAGAAAAGAATAAAGAAGAAAGGAAAAAGAAGATCGCTGTATGGAACTAAGAATATTTGTAAGGATTCTAGTATGGAAGTCTAGTGTCTGTATATGGATTTGAGTAGGGTATTTGTCTAGTTTTGGTATAGAAAGTATAGATACATGGTTTGGAACCCTATTTTGTGTATGGGTTGGGTTTGGAAACTCCCAAACTCATTTCTTGTTAGAGTTGAGTTGAGAAGAGCTCTAAGGCTCCTATATATGTGTTTTGGGAAAGGTCTGGTTGCAATTTGAACCAAGAAAATTTCCCTATTTTTTATCACACCCATTAGCCAGACCTTAGAACTGATTTTTGGGTAAGAAATAAAGGGAATTTTGTAGTGAGTCCTACTGGTAAATTATAGCCACATCAATGAACTTGATGTTAGGTTTTTTAATTTTTCAATTCAGACCTCTCAGAGCTCCGCTATGGCCCTTTTCCCCCGGACAATGCAACTCGGCCGTTGCACTCGCCGCTGGATCGGCCGGCTTAGTGCACCTCAACCAAGGCACTCGGCCGCTGACTGGCTTGGCCAGTGCACCTCAGCCGCGCACCTCGCCGTGATTGTGTCAACTGACTGTGTCGCCGCCTCGGCCGTCACTTTAGCTGGCTGTGCTCTGGGCCTTAGCTCGGCCGCCTCAAATTTTAGCCTCGGGCCGGGGTTTGACTAATACGGTGACCTCCAACTTCGAAATGTCATAACTTCTTCATCCGAACTCCGTTTTGGGTGTTCTTGGACTCTATGGAAAGCCCATTGAGTCAAGAATCCATTCATGTGCCTATGGAGGATAATAGGTGAGCTTAGATAGGTCAGATCAGCTCGGCCGGTTCAGGTCAGCTCGGCTGGGTTTGACTACGTGTGACCTTCAACTTCGGAAGGTCATAACTCCATCCAAACTCCATTTCGAGTGTTCTTGGACTCTATGGAAAGCCCATTGAGTCAAGAATCCAGCCATATATAGAATGATAAAAGTGGAGCTCACAATAGGTCCAAAAATCATAAAAATAGTAAGCATATGTGGTAATCATACTTATTCATGCATAATATGAGATATGTACTGAACATAAAATACACACGGATTGTCTGCTTAAAACCTAGTAGAGGGATAGATAGGCATGCCTATAGGAAGATACGCTGCTGCAAAAGATACAAACATGACATCGAGGCCCCCGCTTGGGTCGATGACATAGATCCCGTTTGGCTCATTACATGGCATAGGTCATTATCTCTGCCAGCTGATGATACGGTATATACGCGCTCGCTTGGTCACATATTACATGGCATAGATCATCAAGCTCCCGCATAAATGATGATACCTTCGGGTATATACAAATAGAGATCACTGTCTCATATAGTGATAGTACCTTCGGGTACATACAGTTATTTCCCGTATCCGCTTCTAAGGTATTTGCATACATGAAAAAAAATATGACAAGTATATGTAAATGAAATGTAAAGAATATATGACATAATATGAGAAGCATAGAACTGCTATGCGATGATAGTATACAGTTACAAGAACAAGTAAAGTACAAGATGACATGAAAAATATATGAAATATCATAAGAAATGAAACATGTTGTGAAAAAGTATATAATTGAGAAATGATAAGTATATGTAAATGTTATATGTGTCATAAGTATATGCATTTGTATAGAAGTGTGGAGACCCTCAGTAGAGGTCATCCATATGTATTAATTCCCACTAAGCGTAAAGCTTAGCACGAGTGTTTTTATCCGTGTAGGTACAGCCATAAAACCATTGCAGGGACAGACAATCCACATCAGCACAAAGGTCACGATCACTAAAGCCCACCGGAAGACCTTTCGTCTATTTTGTATATGTAATTTTGTTTATTTTGTAAACAATGTAAATATTGTAAATGTTGAACACTTCCATATATGGAGCTTATATATTTTGTAATTGCTAAGCCATTGGGTATAATACAAGTTAAATGTTTAACATTGTATGAATAAACAAACTTAAAGGCTATAAGTTTAAAAAAATAAAAAAAAAATTAAAAAAATATGACACCTTCGCTCGACACTGGGTGCCGGGTTGGAGGTGTCACAGATTAGTTGGTATTAGAGCATCCTAGATTTGGTTCGGACCCACCAATCGGGTCGGATCAAAGAAGGGGTGTCACAAGTTTAGTGGTATCAGAGCCAAGGTTTAGTCATTTCTGAAAAGCCTAGGTTTAGGCGGCTCGGGAATAAAGTATATGATAGAAAAGCATGTGTCTAGTAATGTGTTGGCCTGATGTGGATGTCCTTGTGTTTTGTATAGATGGATCGCCCTCTGAATACATCTGAAGAAGCAGCTGAGAGTGTTAACCTAAGGGAACAAGAGTTATTAGCTTCTGAGC
Source organism: Tetrastigma voinierianum (assembly GCA_016808115.1). NCBI lineage: Eukaryota > Viridiplantae > Streptophyta > Magnoliopsida > Vitales > Vitaceae > Tetrastigma > Tetrastigma voinierianum. The sequence goes on along the minus strand of JAEQBH010008460.1, from coordinate 126,401 downwards.
CTTCAGAAAGTAATGTACCTAATGAGCCCACGGAAGCCTTGCTGAGAATATCACAAGACATGGCTCGAGTATTGGATAGATTGACCGCTCCTAAAGCTCCAATAGACACAATAAGAAGACATGGAGCAAAGGAATTCCATGGGTCGAGCATGGAAGAGTCAAAGAGAAAGCCGACTCGCTAGGAAAAGCTAGAAAGAGGTTTGAAGAGGCTGGGATGCCCTCCCGATTAGAGAGCATCATGTGCAGTCTCAACTGGCTGTGGTGAGGCATACGATTGGAGAAACTCGGGTGCTCGTTCAGTGGATTCCAAATCCTTTGACATTGGAATTCTCGTCCAGAGTTCAGGCAAATTATGTTACTGCATATGTATAGGATTCTATGGAAATGGCTCCTCAATTTGAAGTAAAGGAACTTATCGTATTGAATATGAGAAAGAATTTAGTCATCTTAGAAAGTATGCACCGGACCGTCACTCTTATTTCGTAGTACTGAGGATGGACCGCATGATTCCACCAAGAGATATTTGGCACCTATGACTTCTCTCCAAACAATGATTTCATTAGTCAGTCCAAGCTGCAATGAAAGTAGAGAGACTAGAAACGAGCAACAAAGAAAGATCTCAAAAGAAGAAGTTTTCTAGAGGAGCTTCGTCCTCCTCGGGGAAAAGAGCTAGAGAATCTCAAGCTCAATCAGAATATAGTTCCGCTACGAGGTAGAAGGCAAGGGTCCAATGTAGCACCTAGTACAGGTAGAGGTGCTTCAATTGGACAGGGAGAAATTCCAAAATGCCCTCATTGCCATAGAAGGCATTTGGGAGTTTGTAGATTGTTGATATGAGGGTGCTTCAGATGTGGAAGCACTGAACATTTTTATAGCAAATCGTCTCCACGAGTCAAGGGACAATAGAACCCTATAGTAAATACAAAGTGAGGTTTGCAGGGCACCAATTGCCTACTCGAAGCAGAGGTAGGGTCGTAGTGGCCCATCTCAGCATAGAGGACGAGGAGGCATAGTTTCAGAGACAGTGGATTGTCCTATGCCTAATAAAGACGGTATATGCTATGAAAGCTTGTGAGGATCAGATTCTCCTAAGGTTATACCGGTATATTTTTCTCTTTGATATTGAGATGCAGTGATTGATTGATCCCGATCTTACTCATTCATATGTGTCCATGGAGCATGTATTTGACAAAGTACCAGCGATATAGAGAAATTACATATGACATGCATGTGACTAGTCCGCTAGGCACAAAGATTACAGGAATAGTATATAAAATTGTCCTATCATATACAAACAAGAGAGTTTCTCAATGATTTGATAACCTTTAAGTAATTCGAGTTTGACTTGATTCTGGGAATGTGGATTGGTTGTTTGGGTTCGAGCCATTGTTGATTGTGGTCAAAAGACAAGAGGCCGAGATGCCCGACCGCACTAAGGTGATAGTACAAGGCATTGTCTCAAGTGTAATGTCCAATGTTATCTCCGCTATGCAAGCTAGGAGATTTATGAGGAAAGGATGTGAGATATTCTTGGCTATAATACTTGATTCCAAGAGAGGTCAAGTTGATGTAGAAAAGATTCCTAGTAAGGAATTTCCATATGTATTCCCCGAAGAGTTATCTGGGTATTCCACTCGAGAGAGGTGGATCTAGCCATAGAAATTGTACTCTGAACAGTCCTATGTCTGGTGGCACTGCGATAGATGGCTCCAACGGAGTTGAAAGAGTTAAAGAGTCAATTGCAAGAGCTTTTGGATAAAGGACTTATCCGACCCAATGTGTCCCCTTGGGGTGCACCTGTTTTATTTGTGAAAAAAAAATATGGCACTCTACGGATGTGCATTAATTATCGGCAGATCAATAAGGTGACAATGAAAAACAAGTACCCATTGCCGAGAATCGAAGATCTTTTTTATCAGTTGAAAGGAGTGGGTGTCTTTTCAAAGATCGACCTGCGATCTGGATATTATCAGTTGAGAGTAAAGGAAGTAGATGTGTCGAAGACTGCATTTAGTACCCGATACGCCATTATGAGTTCTCGGGTAATGCCATTTGCTAACTAATGCAATCCCAGAATATTTATGGACTTGTTAAATAGGTTTTCTCAATTCCTATGCGATCAATTTGTTTAGTTTTTATTGATGACATCCTCGTGTATTCTAAGACATAGGAACATGAACAGCATCTAAGGATGGTCTTGGAGACATTAATAGAAAAGAGGTTATATGCTAAGCTCAGCAAATGTGATTTTTGGCTAAATGAAGTTTCATTCCTAGGTCATATTGTGTCTGCTGAGGGTATAAGAGTTGATCTGCTAAGATCAAGCAATCAGGAATTGGAAATCACCTTGAAATGTAACCGAGGTGAGAAGTTTCTTGTGCCTAGTAAGTTATTATAGAATATTCGAGAGGATTTTCTTCACATAGCTTCTCCGCCTCACCAAGTTACTCAGAAAGGAATAAAGTTTCGAGTGACGTAATAAATGTCAAAATAGTTTTGAACAGCTTGAAAGGATGCCAAGTTGAAGCACCGCATCGACGTAGCCTACTCGGGAAAAGAGTATACCTGTATAGTGATGCTTCACGATCGTTTAGGATGCGTGTTAATGCAAGATGGGAAAGTGGTATTTATGCGTCTGCATTAGCCTGAAGCCACATGAATGCACTCTCCCACTCATGACCTAGAGTCACGGTAGTGTTTGCTTTGAAAGGGCCACATGACACTACTTATACTGGGAAAAGTGTATAATTTACAATCGATCATAAGAGTCTTAAGTACTTACAACGCAGAAGAGTTAAATTCTGAGACAAATGGAGGTGGTTAGAGTTATCTGCTGATTATGGATCGGCATTATAGACTACCACCCAGGAAAGGCTAATGTAGTAGCCGATGCTTTAAACAAAGATAAAGATAAAGAATACATAGAAGAATGGAGATGATTAGCAAATGGTGAAATATACATTTAATTTAACGTCCTGTAAAGAAGAAAATGATTATGATGCTCAGAAAAATGATGAAGAACTACAGAAAAAGTTACAGATGGTTAGAGATGGTGACAAGACCGAGTTTTTAGAAAAAGAAGCTGAAAGTTTGTATTTCCAGAACAGATTATGTGTTCCATATGATAAAGAGCTAAAGCAAAAGTTGCTATTTGAGGCTCATAATACGGTATTTACCATGCATCCTGGAGGTAATAAGATGTACCAGGACTTGAAACAGTTTTATTGGTGGAAAGGAATGAAAAAATATGTGACTGAGTATGTGTCTAAGTGTTTGACGTGTCAGCAAGTCAAAGCTTAACACCGCGCCAACAAAGTTCATATTGAATCCCTTCCAATTCCTCAATGAAGTGGGATAACATTACCATGGATTTAGTATCAAGTTTCCTCACATGTACAAAAACATGACTCTGTTTGGGTGATTGCTGATAGGCTCATAAAGTCGGCCCATTTTATACCAATTGATTGATTTATCGGATCGACTGCTTGTTGCGTAGACAGATTACTACACTGCATTCATGTTTATTAAAATGATAGAGATCGCGCATCGGTAACGATGGAATACGCCATTTTGGCACTGGTATTCGGTTCACATCATCCACGACAAACGAGAGGTTGATCAGTTTTAGAGCTTGTCGCAGAATTTGCAGCAGATGGTATCATTGATAATTTATACAACAGGGTTTCATCGTCGGCAATGATCAATGTATTCTCACGATTGAAGGTGAATCTTAATTGATAAACAAAATGAATATGGGTATCAACTATATGTAAAGATACGGTAGTGATATCCGCAAATGTCAGTATTCCCGCGATCCACAAAATAAAGAGTATTCATCAAAGAGGTAGATATTGACATGAGTGGAACAAAGTCTCTTTAAAGGTATCACCGTGGAGGAAAATTCCCACGGCTCGGGTCGTGAAGGCAAGTCGAGTCCAAGGTTCATAGGGCCATATGAGATTCTGGAACGTATTAGCCCTGTGGCTTATCGATTGGCACTCCCTCCGGAGTTGGCCAAATTACACAATGTGTTTCATGTGTCAATGCTTCGGAGATACCGCTCTGATGAGTCGCACATACTACCAGTGCAAGAGATACAAGTACATGAGGATTTTTCATATGATGAGGAGCCAAAGGCAATTCTGGCTCGAGAGGTGAAACAGTTACAGAACAAACAAGTACCGTTAGTGAAAGTGCTCTAGAAACACCACGGTAGAGAAGAAGCTACTTGGGAGCCAAAAGCAACTATGAGAGCACAATATCCGCAACTCTTCGACCAAAAGTGAATTCTCAGAACAAATCTTAAGGGGAGAGTTTAACACCCCAAATTATACCCTAACAATTTTTATAACATGTTTATGGTATAATAAAAAGTAGTAAGTATATTTTTTCCGGAATAAAATAAACAAGAACCCGAATTAATACAGTGTTATGATAAATTAATAATTTACCAATTCAAGACCCAAGAAGTCATAATTTAATAAGCTCATACGCAAAAGAGAATATGTATAAGTTAAATTAAGAGTAATAGAGATTTGGAGGACCAAAGAGTAATAAAAGAAAGATATTAGAATGAAATAAGGAAGAAAATTGTGGAAGAGACAAGTGGCTTGACGGAAAGAGGGAGGAAGCTTTCCTTTGACTGATGAAGGCGATGATCCAAAGAGTAAATAAATAAAAAGCTGATAAGCAAGATCAAATAAGGATAAGACCAAAATAAATATCTTATTTTGGTCTTGGAGAAAGAGAGAGCAAAAACGGATAAGAGAGAAGAGAAGAGAAAGGAAGAAGAAGAAGAAGAAGAGAAAAGAAAAGAAGAAAGAAGGAAAGGAAAAAGAAGATCACAGGTATGGAACTATGAATATTTGTATGGATTCTAGTATGGAAGTCTAGTGTTTTGTATGGATTTGAGTATGGTATTTGTCTAGTTTTGGTATAGAAAGTATAGATACATGGTTTGAAACCCCATTTTGTGTATGGGTTGGGTTTGAAACTCCAAACTCATTTCTTGTTAGGGGTTGAGTTGAGAAGAGCTCTAAGGCTCCTATATATGTAGTGTTTTTGGGGAAAGGTCCGTTGCACTAACCAAGAAAATTTCCCCTTATTTTTATCAAGGCATTGTACGAATCTAGAACTGGATTTTGGGTAAGAAATAAAGGGAATTTTGTAGTGAGTCCCCCTAGTAAATTGTAGCCACATCAATGAAATTGATGTTAGGCTTTGAATTTCTCAATTCAGACCTTTGTAGCCTAAGTTATGGCCCTTTTTCCTTAGATAGTACCATTTAGTACACTGCCAGACCTCAGCTAGTGACCAGCTTACAATGCACCTCACCCAGCGTACCGCCAGATAGGTCGGGCCGCCAAGTCGTCACTGGCCAGTCACCTTAGCTCGGCTAATTCAGCCTGGTACCTCGGTTTGGTTTTGACCACGTGCGACCTTAACCAACTTCCGGGCGTCATAACTTCTTCAATCCGAACCTCGGCTTTAGTGTTATCGACTCTATGGAAAGCCCATTGAGTCAAGAATCCATTCATGTACCTGTGGAGGACAATAGGTGAGCTTAGATAGATCATCTCGCCGCGCTCAGCTCGGGCCTCGCTTTGGGCTTGATTCACGTGTGACCTTCAAATTTGGAAGGTCATAACTTCGTCCGAACTCCTGCCGTGTGTTCTCGGACTCTATGGAGCTTCCATTGAGTCAAGAATCCATCCATATGTAGCATGATAAATTGGAGCCTCACATTAGGTCCAGAAATCATGAAACAAAGAAGATCCGTGGTAATCATACTTATTCATGCCTAATATGAGATATGTAAATTTAACATAAAATACACACTGATTGTCTACTTAGAACCTAGTAGAGGGATAGATAGGCATGCCTATGTGTGGAAGATACAGCCATACAAAGATACTTATAGATATTATGTCTCCGTTTGGGTCGATGACATAGGATCCTTGCTTGATCATTACATGGCATAGTCACTGCCTCAGACAACATGATACCTTCCTGCATACTACCTCGTTGTGGGCTGCATATTATACTAACAGTCACTATCTCGTACAGTGACGTATACCTTCGGTATACGATAGAGATCAATGTCTCGTGACAAAGGATGATACACCTTCGGCATATACACTAGAGATCACCGCCTCGCACAAAGGATAGTACCCCCTGACATACAGCTTATTTCTCATCCGCTTCTAAGGCATTTGCAGACATGAAAAATATGACAAGTATATGTAAATGAAATGTAAAGAATATATGACATGATATGAGAAGTATTAGCACTCACATGCGACGATAGTATACAAGCCATAAAGAATGTTGGCAAAGATAAGACGACATGAAAAGTATAATAAATACGATAAGAAACGAAACACGTTAGTTAAAAAGTATATAATTCAGAATGATAAGTATATGTAAATGTTATATGTGTCATAAGTATATGCATTTAGAGTAGAAGGTGGATACCCTTAGTATGCCTTAGCACGGTGTTTCTAACCGTGTAGGTACAGAAGAGGAAACTAGAGGATAGGACAATCCACATCAGCACCAAAGGCCACGTGATCACTTCAGCGCCGCCCACCGGGAAGACCTGTCTATTTTGTATATGTAATTTTGTTTATTTTGTAAACAATGTAAATATTGTAAATGTTGAATACCTATACATGATCTTATATATATTTTGTAATCCGCCGCGCGTAATATAATACAAGCAAATGTTTAACATTATATGAATGAACAAACTTAGAGGCTATAAGTTTAAAAAATAAAAAATAAATATATATGACACTCGCCAACACCGCCGGGTCAAAGGCCACGGGATAATGCAGACGCAAGATTCTGATTCGGGTTCCTAATCTCGCCTTAACCTGCTGGATCAAAAGAAGGTGTCACAGCTTCCTGTTTAGTAGTGAAATAAATTGAAGCCATTGATTGGTATTTGATGGGCATAACTTATTTAAAGTTATCCATTTATAAATTGGTTCTCTGTCCACCTATTAGGGTTAGCCGACTAAAATCCATCAAGTTATCTGCTACATGAATATTAAGGATTAAGGGAGAGAAATCAATTTTAACAAATTATGGCGAATTCCGCATCAAGTAAGTATTTTTTATATTCTACTTTTGTAACAAATTATTTATTTAAGATCCTATGATTGTGATGATGATGGAATTGAAGTTGAGATATTGAAGTTTACATCCCACACTAAAGTCCATAACGACATGCAACCAGAAAAGAACAAGTGAACCAATCTCACATCCAAAGTGAATCAAGGTTGGGATAAAAACTTTGTTTAGCATATTAAAAAACGATAGGATATTCAACGTCAAACATACCGGGGATGAGTGAGTTAAACATTCATATTATCAGGCGTTATCCTCGTAATTTTTATGTTTTCATGGTAATATTGGAGTATTCTAATGTTTAAAAATACTTATCTTGTTGTTTAAAGTATGAACTTGTTCTGAAAAGGGAGCCGAAAGGGATCAATGAGGCCGAAATAGCACCAAAAGCATTTTCAGAAGCCATGTAACATTTGGTGCTCTTGGCGTTTAACACACAAATGTTCTCACTACGTGCTTGGCACCATCCTGTGGTGCCTTGGCACCATGTTAGGGTCTATATGCAAAAATTCGACTTTTTTAGCCCATTTGAAGGCCCTAAACGATGATATGGGCTGCATCTCTAATTTGTAGGGTTTAGAAGGGTGGAAAATAGGGAGACCCTAACTAAGTGAAGAACATATTCGCAAAGAAGAGGAAGATCAAATCAAGGCTTGATCAAGATTGAAGATCGAGGAAGAAATCTTCACTCATATCATTTGTTCCTTAATCTCTACTTTTCCATTATGAGCACATTGAATACTTTGTTTTGTACATGATTACTTGATGTTAGGCTAAACTCTAATCTAGGTTGATCAGTAGACTTCTATGTATCAATTCCCTATCTTATGCTATTAAGATATATTTGCCAAATTATTTATGTCATTGGGTTTTGGCTGCATCTATTTCAAATGTGGCGTGGTTTGGATAGATTTTGGGTTGTTTCAATTTATTATAAGAGCAATAATTGATTACCGATCGCTGTAATAGCATCAGAAGAAATTCAGAAAGACAGAGAGGTGAATAGAATTCATATAGTCTAAGGCTTTTATCGTAATGATTGGAAGGTGATCGAAAAATGCCTAAGAGGGGTTTTTCATATAATATCGCTTCTAAGTACCTTACAAGGATCAGGAGGTGGCTATGAACAAGAGTGAGAAATCGTAATCAACATCCAGAGCCGAGGTTACATAATTCATCCTCTCGAATAATCGTGAGAACTTAAATCTCACCTGTGCTTAAAAGGGAGTTGAATGCATAGAGAGAGACAACCCAACCCTAGTTCATATCCCTCTTATTTGAAAGCATGTTTTACCCTAGTTCTTGTTTCCCCATTTTCGTATCTTGTCATTAGTTATTTTAGTTAATTTTCCAACCTATCCTTTGATTTTAAAGCTTAAATAACAAGGTGATCACTAGTTAGTATTTCGTTATTAAGCCAAGCATCCCAGAGGACAATACTTGGACTCTTGGATTCCATTTTACTATTTGTACGACCCGTATACTTGTAGTGAGAAATTAGAGCGTGTTTCACGGCTTAACAAGTTTTTGGCACTGTTGACGAGAATGCAATGACTGAATCTCGACCAATATCATAACTTAAAGAAAGTTTTGTTACTTTAAGCATTTTTCTTATTTTTGGTTTACTAACTTTACTTAATTTTATCTTTAATTGTATAAAAAAAGATGCTACAAGTTGATCAATTATCCGCTATCTGCTAAGCCATCACAAACCAACCTCGCCTAACATTCAAAGAGGACCAACTATAGGGAAAATGGCCATGAGGCAAGCACAAACTTCAATTGATGAATCAACTTTTGAATTTGAGAATGTGCAATCTCTCAACAACATTGGAGGGTATGCCAATCCAAGTTTGAATTTGATACCAAGCTATTATCATTCGAGGTTGAGAAGTTTTGAGAATTTCTCCTCTGGAAATCCAAGTTTTCAAGATCAAGAGGAGACAAACTTTAACTACCATTGTTCAATGAGACAACCATCCTTAAAGGAAAGTTTGAGTGATTTTATTTTTTATTCAAGGGAAAGGATGGAGTCTTAAGACCACCGCTTGTCTGAAAACTTGAGTGCTTTTATTTCAACGAACTCAAGGGTGAGGATGAATTTAAAGATAGCCTCATAAAAATTAAAGCTACCAGGCTAACATGAGTGCTACCATGCAGACATCGCAACACGAGTCATACTGGGCCTTTCTAAAAAAAGGGCAGTTTACTAAGACTTTTCCTAGTGACACAGAGAAAAACCCAACACTAGTTGATGAAGACAAGAAAGAGCTTGAAATTGTACAAGAATCGGGAAAGAGAAAAAAGGAACATGAGAAGATAATTATGTGGATGACCCTTTTGAGAGATGTACATGAGAAGTCGATGTATCATATAAAATGAAGATGTTGACAGGGCGTATTTCTAGATCACAATTATCATCCCATTTTCTATGTATTTTAATGATTTTGATAATGATTATTAGTGCTTTAATGTTTAAATGGCTCATTTTTGTGATTATGTAAACTTTGGATAAAAATGAACAAAAAAGAGCTTAAATGGAATCAAAGAAGACCAAGAAGCCACTAAACACAGCAAGCATCTGATCCTTGGATTTTTCTGTTTTAATGGTAGCATCAAATGTGACGCCCCAATTTTCGGGGGTCATTTATTTATTTTTTTGTACTCTTTTTTTTTAAACAATGTCCACAATGATATTCCACGGAACGTTAAAAGATAACCGAGTTCTAATACTATACATACAAATAGCGGTGCCACATAATGATTACCCGTTCGGCAGATTGCACGGTCAGTTTAACATGCACGATTGCACCATCTATGTCAACGCGGCGAGTTCGTCGCATCTGAACATCATATTATTGAACCATTATGATTATGATCGCTGATTAAACCGTTTCGAGCGAGACCGGGCAACGAACGTGATAAAACGTCAACCGCTAATGACGTTAATAAACAATTCGTTCGTGAGGATAAAACATAACCCGCTTATAACCCGCTACCGCTAATACCGTTTCTATTGCCGCTTTTTACCGATGGTCACGATTAGGTTTGCCGTAACGTTCAACGCGACACGACAACTGGTCATTAACCGACAACGCCGCGGACCAACGGTCGGTGTGATAAACGGGTCAACCCGCGACAAAGGCGACAACGCTCGTGGTTCGGTTGCTATGTTTTCACCCGTCACCCGTTTAACCCGTAACCATTTAACCCAACCCAACACGTTTGACACCCCTAATCGCAAGTGTGCTCGGTCACAACAAATCAACCACCCTCGAATTCCTCGCTATGGCATATTCAAAGACTGCGGTCGCGACACTAATAAATCAACCCTGTCGCGATAGAGAAAACTCTGTCGCGACAAACTTTAGCCTCACACTGGAGCACCGCTATCGCGACACAAAAAGTCATGTCGCGACACAGAACCAAACCCACAAGGCAGATCCACTGTCGTGACACCAAAATACTGTCGCGACACCCAAAAGCCCCAACTGCCCAACGCCCTGTCGCAACACTAAAAACCCCTATCGCAACACAGGGTGAGCCAACCCTCGCCACAACCAGAGAATTTCGTCGCGATAGAGAAAACCAAGAGGCTGGCCACATTGGCTCTTACCTGTGTGGAATCAAGGTATGCAGCAGTGGCCTCATCGTGGCTGCCATGCCCCTTTGCTGACACTAAGATAGTGTCGCGACACAAGACTGAATGGGCAAGAGCCTACCCGCCTTGATCCTCGCATTATATATATATATAGTATATATATATATATATATATATATATATATATATATATATATATATATATATATATATATATATATATATATATATATATATATTTTTTTTTTTTTTTTTTTTTTTAATTTAATTTTTTTTTTTCTTTCTTTCTTTTAGCACACTGTAAAATCAACATAAATTTGCCTTATTACTACAAAAGCCACTAGAACTCCAGCAACCAGCCAAATGTATTTATTATATAAAAACAAGTTTAATTACAACTCTTACATAGTAATAAAAATGGGGTTTTTCTACCTGCACTTATACTAACAAAAAAATAAGGCTCATTGATAGCATTTACTCCGCCAATAAGGCCTCAATGCTTTGTCGCCTAATGCACCTCCAAAGACTAAAATTATTTTTCTCACATGTGAGCAATGCCCACGCTTGAATTTTCCTACATGGGTTACCTCCTCCTAATCGCTCATGCAATGGCAACCACACAAACATTCAAGTGAATCACGCATATCCCTACTTGAATGTCTACATGTCTCGTCTCATGCCTCGAGTCCTTACCGACTCCCTCACACATGCAATTTTCCATGTATGAAAAATTGTTTTCAAAACAAAGACATTTGTTTTATTTATGGACAACCCTCCAATATAGATCAGTGGACATACTCCGATAAATAATTATGTGGACAACCCTCTGATATATTTTAGTGGACGTACTCCGATAAATAATTGTTGGTCAACCCTTCGATATAAAACTCTCCAAAAACCCTATCATGTACTTACACCTACTGTTCTATGGTGTCCCCATACATATGAAATGCAATATGTCATTTTCATGTCAATTCATGTTAATATATCAAGCACGCATATACTAACATAATTCACACAAACCAATATGTTATTCAACTTTAGCAATAACACAAACAGCACACATGGGCCAATCAATGGTCCGGCAATTCGTCTCGGAACTGCCCAAAACAAACACAAGAGGTTAGTTCCGGACCACCAGAAGAAAGTCCATAATCCAGTCCGGACTGTTCGAAAACAATCCAAGAAATTTCCAGCACTCAACCCAAATCTTTGGGACTGAAATGCACGGCCATTCCGACCCCAAATACCCTAACCATTTGGATGACTCTTAGCCAAAGACTAAACCAAGTAGGAGAAAAACCCTTACCTCTTAGCGTTTGTCAAAACTCCCCATTTCCAAAGCCTTTGATGCGAAGCTCTTCCGCGAGGATGAACTTTCCCTCTGCCTCCGCTCGGAAATCGGCCTGTTCGATCGCCGGGAAATTTAGAGATAAGGTAGAGCTTTTCTCTCTAAGTTCTCCCCCTTTTTTTCTCTTTTCCTTTTTCCTTTTCTTTTTTTTTTCTCTTCCCCCAACCAGTTTGGTCAAGCTTAGGTCAAGTGGGATGTCCTCACTTGCCACATGTCATCCTCTTAGTGGCTCTCCTTAGATTACCCTTATTCGATCCATTTATCCATCTACCTTGAATTTCCATCCAATCATGTGGTGACACATGCCCCACATGGGCCCCTACTTGAGCTCTTGTTTGACTTGTTCTCTACCTGACACGTGGCTCAATGTGAGCCACTCAACACGTGCCAAGTGTCTCGTACTACCCTCGTGCCTCGAAAAATGTGAAATTTCGACTATCTCGAAATTCGACGTGGTAGCTAGATTTCGCGAGACGATTTCAACGGTAAAGTCCGTTTCGTCATCCAAGATCTAGAAAATTTCCAGATTTTTTACCAAAGTTACCGTTGTACCTTTCTTAGAAAATTTGAATTTTCTCAGGTTTTACATTTTTCCCCCCTTAAGAGAATTTCGTCCCTAAATTCCACACAATCACATCAACTCACATGCATATGCAACATGCACTAACTCATGCATGCAAACTAGTAATTTAATTTCTCAACAACTAAACTGCGTACCTTCATCCCCAAACAAGAAGGGATAGGTGGCCCACATCGTGTCCTCGTGCTCCCACGTTGCCTCCTCCACTCCTCGGTGTTGCCACAGTATTTTCACTAACCTCACAATCTTGCGTCGCAAAACATGATCCCGGCTATCCATGATACACATTGGTCCCTCCTCGAAGGTCCTATCTGTGTCAACCGTAATCTCTCCCTAATCCACCACATGAGCTGGATCGGGAGTATACTTTCGAAGCATGGAGACGTGGAGCACCTCATGAACACCTGATATACTAGGCAATAAAGCCAACTGGTACGCTACTATGCCCACCCTCTCAAGTATCTCGGCGTCTCGATGAACCTGGCTTACAACTTCCCCGCTCGTCGGGCCCTCGACCACCTCTCTTGCGGCATCACCTTCAAGAAGACGTAATCGCCAACCTCGAACGATAGGGGTCGATGTCGCCTGTCAACGTAGCTCTTCTACCGACTTTGAGCAGTGAGAAGACGTTGCCGTATCAAACTCACCTTTTCCGAGGTGTCTCTAATCAGATCCGAACCAGTGATGACGTCTGGAAGCCCATAAACTTTCCATTTTTGGCCCAGATTTGGCCTATTTCCCAAGACACTATAAATACATGTTTTTAGTTGTTTTTAGGGTTCATTATTAGGAGGAGAACACCCTCCCTAGGGTCTCTCTCATCCTAAGCTTGAATAAACCTAGGGTTTTGATTTTTGAGCATTTAATTTTCTATTTGAAGTTGATTTCAAAAATCCAACCTACTAGAGGACCTCTTACGACTCAAAGCAAAGTTTTGAGGGTTTTTCACCTCACATCTGTTTGTATCTCTAACTTTTTCTTTTTTCTCATCTCCTTCTTTATTATTGTTGTAATAAACATGATTTTGTTGGATTTGAGGGTTGTAATGAGTGACTAGACATCCTCTAGGCTCGACATAGTCGATGCTTGATTATATAATTTTAGAATTGCTTTATGAGTATATGCTTGTGTTGATGTTGGTTGACAGATCCTAGATTATTATGGTTTCTTCTAATTATTTTATGTTAGGAAATGCGCTTAAGACCTAAATTTTGAATGAATCATCTAAGGTTTCCATACTGATTTAGAATTAATTTGTATTCTTAACTATTTTTATTTTATCATGATTCAATTGTGGTAATCAATTTAACCTAATCAAAGAAGTTTAGGAAATTAGAAATGTCTAGTACTAACTAGAGTTTATTAAAGTAAAACATTAAATTGACATTATGTGGGGATTGCATGGACTTAGTGGTGACCAATAGGATGCCTAAGGGAAAAGTTGTCTTAGAAAAGTACCACACTTAATGACCTAGATGGGCTTAAGGGTGAATAGGAAATTGGTGTGTGAAATTGGGGGGAGTCACGAGAGTGGGAACCTCATATTAATTCCCTTGAACAAGCATAAGTATATTTTCACTTAACTCGTACTTAATGAATGTAAATCAAAATACATCAATGGAGACAATCAACCCTAGTCTTTTATCCTCGAGTTCTTTCTTTGAAATCAACCCATTTCTAGTAACTGAACATTAATCATTCCCGAGTATTCCTTTGTTTTGTTTTATTTTTTATTTGAAAAATATTTACCTCAAATCATTTTGTTTGCTTAAATAGTGAATGACTTTAGTAACCAAGGTACTTAGTCCCCACTAAAACCACACCTTCCTCATGGATTGGATATCCCGATTTTTAAATTGAAAACCACTTTATTACTCGCCCATGCACTCATGGAGTTTGAGTTGCAATTTTTATTTACATCTTGAGCCTAACAGTTTTTGACTCCATTTTCAAGGACAAAATCTTAAGGTGCTATAACAACCAACAATGCCCCACATCATGAAGAAGAGTTGATAGTGAGAAACAATTTACACTTTCAAAGGTGGATTAATTGATCTTGGAGTTGATGGAGAAGGGGAAAGAAATCATGGTGGAGAAAAGGCATAAGCCTCTTGAAGATTTAGTGCTCAAACAACAACTTGAGCACTATTACTCTTTCTTAGAGAATGATGGAAGCAAAAATCATCATCCATTCCCTAGTTTAAAGAGTCAAGTTGGACTCTAAAAATGTAGCGATTCTTGGGAGGCAACCCAAGCTCAATAATGTTTTCTTAAACTTCGTCATTTCTTAGTTAGTTTTGATTTTATTTTATTTTATTTTATTCTTTGCTTGATCTTGTATTTTGTGTTTGAGTTTGTGTTTCAAGTAATTTGAAGTTGGTTTCTTTTGAGGTTTAAAAAATCAAGAGGAATCCATGTGGAGGAGGTTTTGGAGCCCCCTCCCCCTCATCCCTAAACACTCTTTACCTTTGGAAAACTCCCAAAATCCCTCATTCCTTCCATCTTCAACCTCATTTTAAATCATCTCAACACATTTTCACATCTTATCTCACTTCCTACCTAATCAACCTTCCCTTGGAACAACCCTCTATCCATACCCATTTCCCCATACTTCCATCACCTCTTGATTCCATCCTAAACCAAGTTGTTTATGCTCAAAGTGGTTCAAAATTATCAAGTCATCTCTAGAAGCTAAAGGAGCTCTCATAGAAGATCAAGTGCTTCCTTATCTCTAGATTGTGGTATCTAATGTGGTGTGTTTTGGGACTTTGGAGCTTTTAAATTGAGAAATTAGAAAGGTATTTTAATAACTTCAAACTTGTTGGTGCTTTACTTTTTTGAGCTAAGAACGCCATTTTGTATGCTTAAGAGCTTTAAATGCCTTGGATTTTCCAAAGATGAGTAAAAATTGTTGTGCTTACTATGCTTGATGGAATGTCCAAGTGAACTTCAATGCTAATCTTTGAAACAAAATGAGTCTTGGCAATATATTGTGATATCATTATCTTGTGCTAATTGGGAGTATCTTGAGATTAAATGTTTATGTAATCTATGGTTCAAAGATTGTATCAGGGGGTAGAGATTGTGTTGCTCGTGATGTGTTGAATTGTTTGATTTTCAAAGAGCCCAAGGAAAATTATTGTTCAATGTTGATGGAGAGGCTTTTGTTGAATTGAAAATTTATTGTTGTATGATTGTCACAAAGATAGGTTTTGAGTAGCATAAGAAAGGTTTAACAACTTCCGGAGGCTTGATCATCCTCAAGGGAGCCCTCTCATCCCTTTGCTGGTTTATTCCATTAGGGACAATGTCAATTGTAAGTTTGGGGGGGGCATCTTCATGTTAGAACCAGCTTTAGTTATCTTTTTAGCCGTTTTTAGTTATCCTTTAGTCGCTTTAGTTTTTTTTTTTTTTTTTTTAGTTTAGTCTTTTTTAGTTTTAGGTTGTTTAGTTGCCTTTTTTAGTTTTTAGTTGTTTAGTTGTTTTGTTAGGTTGTTTAGAGCAGTTTAATTGTTGTTTTTCCATTCTGCTTTCTTTTTATTCATTTTTTATCTTGGGAAGGTTCATTGACATTGTGATTTTGAGGTTTAATCTCATGTGAGCACATGGCTCATGGTGATGGTTAATTTGGATAAATTCGTGTTTGAGGTAACCGAATTTTGGAACAAATCTTCTTGGTTGATTTAACACATCCTACCTCTTCTTATTACTTGTAGTTCTTTGGAGGTATGTATTATCTTGATTAGGAGGAGAAAATAAATTGAAAAGGAGATTTTCAAACCAAATTTCAAATATTGCTTTGAGTTGCATGTGTTTTTCTTTCTTTCTTTTACTTGTTTTGAGTCATATATGAGTAGAGTTAGTGCCAAGTAAGCTATTTTGAAAATATATTGGTATTTTGCTTTATTTGTTTTTAGTCAAAAGTGGGATACCATTGCATTTGTTTAATCTAGGACTTGAGAATGTCTAGTGATTGTGGGAGACTTGGCTTGAATAGCCCCCTTGTCTCTCAAGGAATTATTTCCTTTTGGAACTCATAATCACTCACACACACACACACTAGATCTCCTATGCATGCTTTGGTTCCGGTCTCTTCTACTCAAACACCACTTGCTTGAGATGGCTTGACTTTTATAGTTATGGGACACCTTCAAAAGAAGGTCAACGAGCCCACTTATGCAAAAGAAAAAGAAATAGAAAAAAGAAAAAAATTGAGAAAATAAATAAATAAACAAAGTGAGTTGATCCAATCGAAATCCCGAGCATAGTCTAAGCGACCAAAGTTCCTTAACGCCTCAAGTCAATCGACTAAGAGTCATCAATTTCACCGTCACATGGGACATAAGATCAGTTAATTTTACAAGTAGGTGTTTTGGTTTTTAGTTGAGTTGTTCAAGGGAACTTAAGGTCCAGTGCTCTTAACCAACTAGAGGGGAGTCAACAATGGATCCCCGCTACATGGACACTCTTTTACAATGTTTTAAAAACCAGATCAGACTAGCCAGTCCAACCGGTTGAATAATGAACTGGCAAAAAAATCGATCTGATTCAAAGATTAAAACCATTTTTCTTTGAACCGATTGTGAGTCGATCGAATCGATGGTTGAAATGGTTGAACCAGTTCAGTCCATTTATAATTATTTTTATTTTTAATTATCTATTTATGACGCACGGCTCAACCAAGAAATCGCGGAACCGATAACTCATTTCTCTCTTAGTGTTTTGTCTTTGTTTTACATGTTTCTTTCCTTTGCTTGAGAACAAGGAAAACTATAAGTTTTGGGTATTTGATGAGTGCCTTAAACACTCATATTATCATCATGTTATCCCCTCGCACTTTATGTTTTCATGGCACATTGGAGTATTCTAATGTTTAAAATCCTTATCTTGTTGTTTAGGCAACTCGGAGCCAAAGGTACGAAAGCTGATCAAATGAGACCTAAACACCCGAAAAGCATTCTATGGCACCTTAGCGTCACATTTGGCGCCTAAGCGCCATCATCAATGGTTTTGTGGTACCTTGGCACCATCCTGTGGCGCCTTGGCGCCATGTCAAGGCCCATATGCAAAAATCCAACTTTTTCAACTCATTTGAAGGCCCTAACCAATTAGGTATAAATAGAACCCTAATCTCTAGGCTTAGGAAGGCTAGAAACATGGGGGAGCACTCCTGGGTCAACTAAGGGAATAACATATTTAAAAGAAGAGGAAAAATCAAGGCTTATGATTGAAGACAGTGAAGAAAAGCTTCACTCATATCATTTGCTCTCAATCACTATCTTTTCCATTATGACCACATTGAATACTTTGTTTTGTATTATGAATTACTTGATGTTAGGCTAAACTCAATCTGGTGTTGATTGGTAGACTCATTAATAATTCCCTTATCTTTTATGCTATTGAGATATACTTGCTAAATTATGTATGCTATTGAGTTTTGATTGCATCTATTTCAAATTTGGCATGATTTGGATGGATTTTAAGTTGTTTCAATTGATTGCTGAAGCAATAATTGATTACTGGCTTGCCAATAGCATTGTATGAAATCTAGAAGGACATAGAGGTGAATAGAGTTCATATACTCTTAGGCTTTTATCATAAGGACCGATAGATGATCAATAAAATCCCTTAGAAGGGTTTTTCATATAATATCACTTCTAATTACTTTACAAGAATCGGGAGGTGACTAAGGGAGCGAGAGTGAGAAATTATAATAAACATGTGGTAGTTAAGGTTACATAATTTATCCCCTCAACAAATAATCATAACACTTAAATCCCATTTGGTGCTTAAAAGGAGTTGAATGCTTAAAGGGACACCAATCAACCCTAGTACCATATCTTCTTGTTGGAAAGCATGTTTTAGCTTACTTCTTGTCTCCCCATTTTCATATCTTGCCCATTAGTTAGCTTAGTTAATTTTCCGACCTATCCTTTGATTTGAAAGCTTAAATAACAAGGTGATCAATTAGTCGAGGTACTTGGTTAGTCAACCAAAAAATCATCCCAGAAGACAGTACTTGGACTCTTAGAGTCCATTTCCATCATTCATGGGACCCAGATACTTGCGATGAGAAATTAGAAGGTTTTTCACGACCTAACACATACATATCCTAGCAGTTCAGTCATGAAGATGCAACAGATATGTGGTCAATTCCCAAGTGAATTTAATTCAAAACAAATCACGCGAAAAATGAAAGCTGCTACAACTAAAACTCAACACACTCCTATGGACAGAACTGCTTAGTATTTGCTTAGTACTGTCATGCCCTCCATAATCTCCATCCCCACGATAGCCACCACACCATCACCATAGCGCGCCACCTCTCCCACGAGATAGCCACCACCATCACCATTACTGCCTCCCGCTGGAGAAGCCACTCACCACTTACGAGGGGCAGGCGCTCTGTCATTAGCAAAGCTCACAATTTAAGATTCCGGCCATTTATCTCCTGGAAAGTCGAGACAGAGTCAACATATGATCATGGAGAAACTCATGTGAAGAAAATTTTGAGTTCTACATTTCTATGTTTTTTTAACCTGGCCATTCATAGCAGACACTGCAGAATTGGCACATTCTTCGCTGTCGAAGTTCACAAATCCAAATCCCTTAGACCTCCCAGTATCTCTATCAGTGATAACCCTGGCTGTACAGAACCACAGCACAGCACAGCACAAAACCAAATTTGAAATCTGTTCTACAAATCAATAAATGGATACTATTCCAATCAAATAGAAGACCTTGAAACTTAATCATTTAAGCAACAGGAACTAGTTCCTGAGTATGGTTGAATCTTCCATTGCTAAAAACAACCAAAGACGATAATTTGTATACTTTAAGTTGTAATTCAGAATAAAAGATGCACAAATGGGCTTGATTCAAACCAGAAAATGAAAGTGTGTGCTGTTTAACAACTAGCTCCAGTAATAATGTCCTTCTGACACGCTCAAGTGTTTTGACCACTTATTGAACATTCATTCAGAAGCAAACAGAGAAATTATCAAACCAATATGATAATTAGGATGCTGGTCTTCAAAATCGTACCAAAAAGGTTCTCATTTTAAACTGCAATGGATCAATTAATGTACAATTCCCAAAATAAGATTTTGGATTTATTTGGAAGTGATATAACTTGAAGATATTTGCCTGCGACCTCAATTCCCAAAACCAGTCAAGAAGGAAGTAACATGCCCTGAATCTCTTACCACATAAAACTTTGCAAAGAAAAAAGTTCACTATTTCTATACTCTTTTTTCTAATAAAGTAGCATGTAAAATTCATACTTGTTAGACCTCAATATGATCAGGAAAATAAACCAAATAACTGGGAAATAGTTTCGAAAATGGTTGCATGCAAATATTTAACTGCAACAAAATCAGATTGAAACTCACCAATCACATCACCAAGCTGGCAAAAGCCTCCCTTAAAGACTGATTATCTGTTCCATATGAGACTCCAAAAGACCACCAAAATTTAAAGTCACCCAATAAATGGAACCAAATTTTGCAAATATTTTTGTGCATGATTGCATTTGCATCTTTGTGTGTGCACAAGCATTAATCAGGCATTGATCAAGTAAAGACCTAACAAAGAATCTTGTAGATTTATTACAACGAATAGAATTGCCAACACTCCCATGGATCCCTGCCCCTTTGAGGCACTGCTCGTCTCAAAAGGCTCCCAAATTACAGAACACCATTTTGATTCTGAAGCATTTTTCTCCAACAATCTAAAATAAGAAGAAAACACACAAGGTTTGAACCATGCAACCATAATTGATCTATAATTCAGAAACTAAAGAAGCCAATGCCATTCAAAAAATGAACTTCAAAATGGTTGGCAGGATAAATAGTGTTATTCACTTTTTTTTTTTTTTTTTTTGATAAATAATGTTATTCACTTAAATCAAACTGCCCTCTTCATTCTAGATAATACAAGTATAATCAATTACCTAGATCACCACGGAAAACTGGGACTCAGCAAACAAAATTGTGATTTTTACCTGAATCTTATCCAGAGAGAGGAGGAGAAAAAAGAGAGGATGGGAGGAGGGAGGGAGGAGAAGGAGAAGGCTGTTAAGAGATCCTAAAAGAAACCACTACAATTATCAATATAATCAAGGTTGATGGCAATATATTAGGGCAATAATCCACTTATTACAAAAATTCACGAGTGGAGAAGAAAAGCACTATGAGATCATAAAAGAAAGCACTACAATTATCAATAAAACAGGTATTGTGGCCCAGTTTTGGTAATCATCCAATTTACGGCTAAAAAGTTTGCGTAAAGTTAAACTTAAAACAAGATGGGGTATTCAAGTGCCATGAAACTCAATGCACTCTTAATGATGTCCCCTTTACTTCCTCTCCTAGGGCTGGAGTAACAACATGCCCATCAAGTAGTGACAAAACAAAATGTGTTTCACCGAAGGGAAATGAAAACTGCCCACAAAAGCCAAATGGAAAGCTTATTCCCAAGATTAAGAGCTAAATCTAGTCGGTTAATACGTAATATGACCAAGGGTTAAATAACTCAATGGCACCAAATACAATAACCTTTCAGTATATTATAAGTACAACCTGACACTGACAAAACAACATCAGAACATTTTCTAAATTTTCTATAGATGCATGACTAACTAACAGAGTGTTTGCAAAAGTCAACTTAGTATATGTAATAGCTTAAGTTGACTTTAAGTTAAGTCATTCTTAAATTGTTGGCTTACAACTTATCACTTGTTTTTACTTTTAAGCACAGGTTAATAATAAAGTTAACTCAAGTATTTAAGCCATCAAATTGACACATTTACCACATGAATAAAGTAATCAATATCTCAATGGTTCTAAATCATTTTATTCATTAATCCTATGAGCATATAGAACTATGTTAGAACTCATCGATTTAATAATTGTAAAGAAGACAGCAAAGAATGCAAATGCATTTAAGTTTAGTTATTGGTTTCAGAAAATAAATTGTGTTCGTGCATGGTAAGACCTAGACACTACCTTAATAAACTGTGGCATTACCTTGAACGCCCCAAGTGTGACTACCATAATTTAACAATTTCACGTATTACCCACAGCTTTTATTAAGGTAGTACCTTAGGTATTACCATACACACTAAACACACTTATTTTCTATGAAACCATGTTGAACTATGCATTTTGCATTCTATATGTCTTCTTTGCAATTCCCAAATCGATGGGTTGAAACACAAGCTTCCGAAACATATGTATTTAAAGTATTATAAATACATAAAACAAATCATAAAATATTGATTATCAAAGAGAAGTCCTGATATGGGAATCATAATTCTAAATATACCTACTAATGCGTGCAAATGAAGTAAAATGATTTGGCAGGCTTCAATCAACTTAATAACTTGAATTAAAATATTAAGTCATTAAATTTGACTCCCATCAAAGTAAAACTGTGAGCATCAAATTTCATGGAAGGACTCTCCACAAAACATACAAGCTGAAGATACAGAATGTAGCAATTGAAACCACATCATACCACACCAATCCCAGCACAGGATATAACACACCAAACTGTGGTCACACTAAAAATATTTAGACAAATCTAAGAAAGGTTCTGACAATAGAATCAGAGAGATAAACAACCAAATTGAGAAAATGAAAGGAACTAGTTTTCCTATCTTTTTTATATATAATGAAGTATGTATTATGATAAAAAGGTGTCCAAGTAGTGCCCAATGTATGCAGGAAGTATAAATCTCAACGATCAAATGTACAAATCCAGAAGAAAAAATGCTACAAAACATTAATGGAACTCAGGAATGGACTCAATTCCTCTCCTTTTCCTTTCTTTCACATAGTAACGCTTGGTATAAATAGAAAATGAAGTGATTTTTTTCCATTCCCGATTTCATCTGAGAATAATTATAAAAATACACTTCTGAATCTTAAATAATTTCAATATTTTCAATCTGAGGGAAAACATCCCATCGGGACAAGCTTTACCAAACTACTGGACTGAACCCAGATACTCAAGACCAAAATTTTACAGAGAAACTAAAGAATATAAAAGAAACCAGTTTCTGTGAATCTAGGAATTCTATTCAGCTAATGAAAAACAATAAAAGAGAACAGAAAAGTTCCTCAGTCCGTCGCCAACCAGAGAGATTTAAATAAAAAAGCAGGAAAAACAAGGGAGCAAAAACACTTCCAGATCTTCTCACTACAATCAAAACTCAGGAAAAAAGAAACATCAATCAAGGAAAACAATAAGGTTTGATAAGACATTTGTTTATTTTACCTCTAAAAAGGGTTTAGAACTAGGGTTTAAGGTGCAGGGGCAAGAACGGTGCAACTAGCGCTTAACCCACAACCCCCGGCGCAAACGGCAAACCCTACTCACCCAGCATTTTTTTTTTTTTTTTTTAAATTAGCTTCTAGGTGGTTTTTTTTGTGCTTTTAACCCTCTAAATAAACTTTTATTTTTATTTTGCAAATAATTTTAAAAAATAATATCTTATTTTCACATATTTTGTGAATTTTACTTAATTAAAATACTTTAAAATTTTATTTATTCAGTATTTCTTATTTTCTTTATTAGGATTTTTTTTTTTTTGTATAAAAAATTGGAAATAAATTTATAAATAAGTGATTTTAATATATATATATATATATATATACACACACAATCGAAAGATAATAAAATTAAAAGTAATTGTATTAGTTACTAACATTATTATTTTTGCCCTCGTGCCTAAATCAAATAAGAAAGACGCTCATTGTTAAAACAAGCAAAAAGAAAGAGGTCCGAGTCTCAAATTTAATACTTTTACTACCAAACTATAATGTATTAAAAAAATTATTATTATTTTTAATTTTTAATACTATTACTTCTAATTTAAAAATATTGTTGTCAAACTTTAATATTCAAAATGTCAAAAAATTAATATTCAAATTATTATTGTAACACACCAAATTATATCCTAATAGTTTACTACGCTTTTTAATGGTATAATAAAATTCAAATTTTGTATTTTTTGAAAATTAAGTGTTATGTCAAAATGGTAAAATGATAATTTGATAAATTAAGGACTCAAAATGACATTAAAATAGAAGATTATATGTTATAATGAAATATTGATAAGCTGGCATGCAAACAGAGTGAAGAATAAGGACTAATTAACAAAAGGCAAAATTCACTTAAGACAACAAACTTGTCTTAGAACTGGAAAGCTAATCCATTTTGGAGTTTTGAAGAATTTAGGCACGATTTAGAGAAGAGCAAGATTTTGAGGTTAAGTTCTCCATTTTTTGGTTTTCTCCTTGTTCAAGTGAAAAGGAAGGAAGAAGAGAAGGAAAAGGAAAGCTAGCTTTTAGCTAAGGCTTCAAGAAGATTAAGGTATGCAAATCTCTATTTGATGTATGGAACTTTTTTGTTAGGAAATTATCCTAACTCCCTTTGTCTATGTGTGGGTTAGAAACCCTAACTCTCATTATAAAGGTGTTTTTTGTTGGTTTAAGTTCAATTTTGAGGTTTGTTTTGATTTAGTTTTGGTTTGGAACAAAGTTTTCCGGTGAAAATATGGCAAAAGTGCCCATTCCAGTTTCCAGTCAGACGCTTCTTCACCTAGGCGAACCCGAAGCCCCAAACTCCTAGTCTTTACCTCAATTCCTATGAAGGTCGCCCGCCTCGGGCAAAGGTCTCGCCTGCTTAACCTAAAATCCCGATTTTGTTTTCCCTCTCTCGTTAGTTCTAGAAACCATCAATTTGATTAATGTAGGATCCTAACAAGTGAACTCCAGTGCTTGCCTCATACCTCTATCAAGTTATATAAAATGTTTCGAAACCTCGCCGCCAAGGCAAATTCTAGGCATACTTGGTTTTCTTAGCCCTTATTTTACTGGTTATCCAAATAAGATTGTAGGATTAAGAACAATATAACGAACTTAGTAATACATATAATTGCTGTCCGCCAAGACGAATAAGAATTTAACACATTTAATCAAATATACGACACTCTACTAACGCCACGACACTTCTCATACGCAAGAACACGTCTTTATTTAAGGTTTCTAAGACTCTATTTAGCTACTACAAGACTCCCCGCTGAAGGCTGCTATGACACTTTGTTACAAGGTACACGTCTCTATTTGTACTTCGCACCTCTCACATGCATTGTATCATACCGTACCTATCACATATTCCTCTCATTCATTGTTACCGCACGCAGTGCAAATACTTATATTGTCACAGACATGAATAAGATGATATATGGAAACAATTATATGAAAACAAAAGTAATCGGTTTTGTTCTATTATGTACCTACTAGTACTTTCTATTACAAGATTTCTATTACTGCATTCTCACGGGAGTATGTGGAAACTCGATATATGAATTGGGTTATATGTATACTATGATCGAGGGCCACTTCATATGTGATCATTTATGTTATTTGTTTCACCGCGTATAAACTTGCATGGGTGTTTCATCCGCCTGTATTGGAAAAAGGCCTGTCGAGACATTCCGCATTCGCTACAACACAACATTGGGAGCTCTTCTCTGATGTAGGTCTTTGATTTTGTTTTTGTAATGTAAATGTAATATTTTGGTAATAGTGGAACTTGTGTAAATACAAGCAAATGAGACTCCAATATATGTAAAGGACAATTTAAACACCACTACGGTGATAGTCTTACAAGTTTTAAGTTATTATGATATCATGTTTTTGAAATGGGCCCACCAATGTCGAAAAATTAGCTTAAGAAGTCCTAGTCCCGTGTGACGTCCCCTCTCTTGCCTCGGCTAAGGGAAGGGGTGGGTTACAATTATTATTAATTTTATTAAATAAAATTGAAGATAATTTGTTTAAAAAATGAATAAATTGGA
The DNA here is from genome assembly GCA_016808115.1 of Tetrastigma voinierianum. Lineage (NCBI taxonomy): Eukaryota > Viridiplantae > Streptophyta > Magnoliopsida > Vitales > Vitaceae > Tetrastigma > Tetrastigma voinierianum. The sequence goes on along the minus strand of JAEQBH010008460.1, from coordinate 100,873 downwards.
CATGAATAATCTTAGATTTGGCTCATCCTCTTTAATTAGTCACCCCTTTTGATTAACTAGGAATAATCTCAAGTTTATGGAGTACCTTCTTATATTAGTCTGGAGGCATCGGTGACCTACTAAAAGAGTTAAAATAATCATACGTGGTATGTCTCTTCTCTCTTGCCACATGCCACTATCTAATTGACCCCTAAAATTTTTATTTATTTAAAAAAAAAATCAATTTGATCCCCTCTCTCCTCACCTCCTCTTTCTATTCTATCATCTTCTCCGACCACAACCAACACCCATTTGCCGGCAACATAACGTCAGCTTCTTCTTCTATCAAGATGGCGACAACGTTGTAGTGACCTCCACCAACCTACGCACCTCTTTCCTTAAGTATTTTCCTTCTCTTTCTTTGCCTTCTTTCCATTTTCTTCTTTCTTCGTCATCATTATCGCCACGTTGATATCTTCGAATTTTGCAATGGATACAATTACATTCTGCCTAGTGTTTTTCAATGACCCTCATTGCATTCTGAGGAATCATGGATGTCTTTTTGAGCTATGCAATAATTTTTTTATTTCTCTTCGATGTTCTCCAATCTCCCTTCTGCAAATTGGGTAGATGTCTTCAAGTCATTCACTAATCTCTTTGTTCCATGCGAAAGCATCACCTTGCATAAGAAATGGATCAAGATTTTGATTATGATGCTAACTGCTAAAATTAGAAAACTCAATTGATAACACGAGAAAACTCGAAATTCTTATCAACGAATAATCATTTTTAAAATTACATAACAAAGGTCCTTATATAAACTTACTAGAAGAATCCTAATAGGAAACAAATTAACTCTAAAGTACTACGAATAAGAAACCTACCAAAATAGAAAAATATCCTACAAATAATCGGAATATATTGTATTCGATAGTATAATATAATTTAACACTCACCCTCAAACTCACTTAATACGACAAATGCATGAAGCATTGAGAGTTAGCTAACTAGAAAACAAAACCAGAAACATAATGCCAATTGATACCAGATTACAGAGAGAAACAATTTCAAAAGAAGTTGGAAGAGTAACAATTGTTGAGAGAGAAAGCAACAGAAATTGGAAGATCAACAAAGAGAGAAACAATGTCAAAAGAAGTCGAAAGAAAAACAATTGCAGGGAGATAAAGCAGCATAAATCGAAATATCGTCAAAGAGATAAACAATTTCAAAAGAAACAATTGCAAAGAGAGAAAGCAATAGAAATCAGACGATTGTCAGAGAGAAACAATTTCAAAAGAAATCGGAAGAGAATTATAGAGAAAGAATGCAGCATAAATCAGAAGATCGTCAAAGAGAGAAAAGATTTAAAAAAAATCGGAAGAGAAACAATTGTAGAGAAAGAAAGCATCAGAAATCGAAAGATCGTCAAAGAGAAACAATTTCAACCCACATAGTCATTTCCCATCAAATTTCTCCTTCTCGCTGATATAGTCTTGATCAGTGCAGTCTTCTTTCAACCCACATAACTCACACTTCACCAATTCAATCTCCATCCGATCGAATGAACAAACTGATATGATAAATATAGATGATTTTATAGATGGGTTTGAAAGAAAACATGACGGGGAAGTGGAAAAATTGGAATTCTATGATTGCTGATGAGTATGGTGTGATGGTGGTGAGGTGTTGCCATGAGAAAGAAAAGTGGCTAGTGGTAGTGTTTGAGGGGAACAGGAAGTGTTTTCAGCGTGGGGAGGGAGGTTCAGGAATATGAGAAGCATTATGGGGTGAGTAGGAGATCGGGTTTGAGTTCCGGCGATGTGGAGAAGCGGCGCCAGGTAAGGCTAGGGACAACAAAAGCTTTGTTAATAGCAAGAGAGGCTTCTAGATTCCAAATTGATTGAAGATGGGGCAAGAAGTCCGATGCAAGTGAACTAAGCTGCTTTGAAATCCAAAAAGGAGATGAACAAGGCTAAGGAGCATCTTCTAAAATTGAACTAACAAAGGTGAATGATTGAATGGAGCTCCGGGAGACCGAGACATGTAAGAACCAATTTTGTTCCTCCGATCTACTGGCATTCACATACACGTGAACTCCGTGAAAAGGCTTATCCGACGGTATGGTCACCGCCTCTCCGACGACAAGTCAAGAATACTGGTACGAAGAATTTATGACACAGATAAGAGAATCAGATACCTTCTTCTATCGGGGATCTTCCCAATTTATAGGTTCTGCCTCCCAAATCTCCGTTCTTATTTTAAGAATAATATATGTTTTTCTTATTGCGATTATCCTTTATGAGATAAGATATGTTTTCCTTATAAAGCGATTATCCCTTTATATGATAAAGATCTGCTTTTTCTTTATCGATTATCCTTTAAGGGATAATATATGCTTTTCTTATTAAGGATTATCCTTCCAACAAAGGATTTGTGAATTGTGAAATTGGGCGATAAATATATACTTTCAAGGTGATTTTCCCATATGTGAGGTTACCGGCCTGGAGTGACTCCTCCTGATCCCACACTGTTTAGGACCCAACATGTCTCATGGCTCCTACATGCTTTAATAGAATGGGCCGCCTCAGTCGTTTACGAGTACGGCAAGAACTACCGACTCACATTTATCGAAAAGAGCTGCCGCCTAAAAAGCTCGCAGATTCAGTTAAGTATGTGGAAATCTCAGGTCCAATTTGTATTACACAAGGCCTGATATAAACGAGCCCCTTTGAATGAAGAAACATTGTCATAGGGGTCCAAGTGAAACAAGGACAAGTGAGAACCCAACACTGCACAGAAAATCCATTGCTTAAAATCAAACATCTCTATTGGTTTAAAGACCGCTGATTAGAGACTTAATGAATCAGTGAACCAAATTAAAATCACCCACTAGCAACCATTTGTCCGTAGAAGGAAGCAGATTGAGGGTGAGGTCCTGTCAAAGGGATTTTCGCAAAGAAGGAGTAGGCCCACCATATACAACCGAAAGGATCCAGGACCAATGATCAGACAAACCAATTCTGAGATGTACAAACTGAGGATGAGTTGTCAGAATATCAACCCACCAGGGATCTTTCCACATGAACCAAATGCCACCACTGAAACCCAAAGCCTCAACTCAAAGCCAATGATCAAAATTAAGTATAGTTTAAATAGCATCCGTATTTGTTCCGGTACTGCACCTGGTTTCAAGAAAACCCAGAAAATCGGCCCACTCGCGAAGCAAGAGATCTTTCAAAGAGCGATGAAAGCGGTTAGACGCAGCACCATTACAATTCCAAACAATCAGTTTAACCATAAAGGAAGTAAAAAACAAAGAGAAAGACCAAAAGAGAAATAGCCAGCAAAACGATCACCATATAAATGCATCGAGCATCAGACCTGATCTGGATTAATCACAGCATTATCAAGCCCCTCCAAGATCTGGGTAATCAACTTGCGCCTCCAAAGAGAGATTTTTCTTGAGAGGAAGGCGGTAAGGGAGGGACCATCATCGGAAGGACAGACTGCTTCCTCGACACCGAATCATTCAAGCATAAAGGAGGGTTCTGGAGGTCAGGGTTAAATAATGAAGTCTCATCATGCACCACCACATAATTAACCCTCTCCCTCCTAATATCAGTCCCTATATTCGAACCCACGACAAGCAAGTGTTTGGTCTCAGAGGCGGCTTGATTGAGTTTTCGAGGAGGCCCTTGTAAGAGTCTGAGGTGGCAAGAAGGCAGGGAGAGGACCACGCAATGAAGAGGAGAGAGAAATTTCAACAAAAGCAAGGATGGACCCATGAGAAGATCCAGAGGAACTGGGCTGAACTTGAACATTTGGTCGTTTCCCTTTGCCAGAAAGAAGGGTAGGCAAAGAAACTGGTAAGGATTTGTTATTCTGACCCAGTGCATCCTCACAGTGATCACCATCATCTTCCACATGCAGAACCTCAAAATTAGATCGCCCTGCATGTTGTCCATTCACCCTAGAAAGCTTCTGATCCAATCGAATCTTTCCACCTGCATTCACCAGCAAATCACGCTCAGTATCAGAAGAACAGATTGAGCATGGCGGCCCTGGCTTGGCCAACATCCAAGGACCGAAAGACTCCGTCACCTCCGACTGGATATGCCCTGAATTCTTATGAGGAACGGGATCACTATCAATCGCCGAAGCATGAACTGGATCATAGGACTATGTACTTTGGGAGCATCGGGGCAAGTTTCTATCCGGTGGCCATATCTCCCACATTCAAAGCAAATTAAGTGAATACCTTCATATTTTATACGTCGAATCTGCCGGCAGAGTTTAAACTTAGATACCAGAGGCTTAGTGAGATCCACCTCTACACAGATATGGGCATAGAGGCCCCTAGACAAAGAACCTATGGTATCATCAACCTTAATAAGAGATCCTAGTTTCATCAAAAAGTGAGTATCATAATATTCAATGGGCAAGCAAGGAATACAAACCCACAGTAATAAACTGTAGAGAGAATCTTGAAGAGGGTCAAAATTTGGTTGCCATGGACAAACAAATAAGGTAATGATAAAAATCAGCCGTGAGACACCAAACTTTGCATGGTTATTATCATCCAGAGAAGAAACCGCACAAGAAAAAACCCATTACCCAAAGTGATCAGTTCAAAAGATGCAGTCGGAGTCCATATTGTTTTCAATTTATGTAGGAGGAAATTATACCCAATGGAACGGCCAAGTAACCTGATAATCAAGGTCCTTCGCCAAGGTTTCCGAAGGCGACTTTTTTCTTCCTTAGAGATCCGCATAACTAGGCAATCAGTGTCAGCAACCTCAACCATATATAGCCTCATCATCCTCTTCAGAAACCAGTCTTCATCATCTTCCAATGGCGAACCCCGAATCAAGTCCATGAAGCTTCTCCTTAAAGGATATAGCCTTAGAATCCGTAATCGTCATCTCCACATCTTCCAGCGGCACCTCCGGCGAGCGGTTAGCCGCCACTTGTACCTTCTTATGGCTCCTTTCTAGAAGATCCTCTTCTTCCACAGAACGTGCGTGCGTGCGTGCGCTCTAGAGAACTATCCACATCCATTTTAATATACCCTTTGTTTTCATTTTAGAGTTATTATTTTATCAAATAAGAAGTTAAGTTTCAATATCTTTGACCCATAAAAATTGGTTACTAATTTAACAAAAACCAGCCACACATAAACTTAAATGGTCAAAGATACTTTCATAATTAAATGAAAATAATAAATTCACAATATAATTAGAATGTAAAGTACTATTTTTTTCTTATGACTTTATCTTTTTAACATTTCAGTAAAACAATATATAATAAGATTAACAATTAATAAATAAATATATGGAGGCTAGGATTTCATCCATTACTCCCACCTTCAACTCACACTAAGGCTCTCTTTGGTTCAATTGATAGTTGGTAGCTGGTTATATATTATTGCTTAGTAAAGTAGTTGATAATTGGTAGTTTATTGAAGTTAAATTTACCTATATAAACATGATACGTAAAGTAGTTGATAGTTGATTGAAGCTAAATTTACTTATATAGACATAATAAAGAGATATAAAAGCAATGTACATGTCATAGACTTGAAAGAGTGATGCAAGAAAGAGATAAATTTTTACAATTATTATGTCATTATAAGACGAGGAAAATCAAACTTATGAGACGTACTTATTTGTTGTTTTTGAAGTGAGTTTGAGGGAAATTGGTAGAGATTGAGAAGAAAATAAGATAAGAAGAGACTAAAATTCTACTCAAAAACATGCGAATACATAAGAAAAGACCCAAGACGGATTCTGAAATTTTGTTGGAGAAAAATAACATAAGACCACACCGTACAAAAATATTTCTTTTCCTATCTATAACCCCAAACTTTGTTCACCTTTTGTTTGATTTTGGTTCCTCCTATATCTTCGTCATACCAAAATATTAATAAAAACTAAAGTACAATAAAAACTCTAATCTCATCTCTAATAAATTGTTTTTTTAAATATATAGAGATCTATTATTAATTTTTTATTATGATGTCACTGATTAATAATCAAACCCTTAAGCAATATATTTATAAACCATGTCATAAAAAATTCAATTTGAAGTAGAGTTTATTTTGAGTTATGATTTTTATCATATTAAATAACTAAGAATAAAGTTAAAAAATTAATATCAAATTAAAAATGAATTTTGAATCCATATAATTATCACAAATAAATAATGATGAGGTTTGAAAATAGGCGCCAGGTCACTTCAACAGCTCAGCGAGGCAGCCCCATAAAACACCTGCGAAGCCCCAGCTTCCACCCCAAAGCTTAAGGCCCAAATCACGCGCCAAAGCGCCTAAGCACAGAAGTTCCCATATCCTTTAAATCGTATCAATTTCGCCAATAAGGAAAAGCAGAATAACCCTCATAATTTATTATCCATAATCTAATCAAATCTTTAATTAAATTCATCAAGGAAAATAGATAATTTCTCCATAATATATTATCCAGAATCCTAATTTCTAAATTCACTAAAAGGAAGAAGGATAATTCTCAATAAACTATTCTTCAATACTCTTTCTAAAACTGAGATAAAGGCAATAAATATCTCATCCAATCTTAAAGAATCCTTACTACCCTCAAATTGGGAATATGCACTATAAATACAGCCACCCCAATGCACAAAGGCAGACGCGACTCAGACGCATACCATACGCAACACATCATCCTGCTAGCCTCTTTTCTCTCGGGAAGAACCGACTTAGAGACGATGCCACCTGCACAAACCCGCCGACCCCTTTTTCCTCGATTAGAAGAACTTCATCTACCTGCAGATCAACGCTGTAGCGATCCCACCTCAGCCCGTAGACAATCTAAGAGCCCGCATCCTGACCAAGAACAATCCGGTCCAAACAACGCACTCCCCATGACGCTCCAAATTCTTAGCTCGCTGAAAAAGCATCATCAAATAAAAACAAAATTTTATTTAAAATGTTTATCTGTTTATAAATAATTAAGAATTAAATTTCAATTTAAAAGATAATGGACATTAAATAAAATTGTTGAAAAAAATTATATCAAAAAATTATAAATAATTAAATAACATAAATAGTTTATAAAACAAAAAGTTTGTTTGAGAATTTAATTTAAAAAATATATATATATTTATATGTTTTTTATAAATGTAATTTGTATTTTTATTGCTGTAATTATTTTTTATGCTTTTAGATAATTAATTTTGGTAATCTTTCACTGTGGTATTTCTTCTTTTTTCTCACAACCTTTTCCCATATAACCACCCTTAAAAGATTCCGTAAATAATGAGATAAAGAAAAAATATAAAATATAGGCCTTGTTTGGTTCAACTAATAGTTGGTAGCTGATAGTCGGTTGTTGGTGTTAGTAGCTAGTAGCTAATTATAAATTACTGTTTGGTAAATGAGTTGATATCTGATATATGATTTAAGGTAAATTTACCAATATAGACATGATAGAGGGATATAAAAAAGCTGATTATTGTTTTTGCAATGACTTTGAATAAGAGTATGAGGGATGGACAAGAAAAGAAGCTGTTAAATCCACAAAATCCTGTTCCAAAACCATATAAATACACAAACAAAAGACCTGGCGAGATTCTGGTTTTTCTTTTTTAAATAATCATAAATCTATTATTATTATTATTATTATTATTTTATTATAATGTTACGTAGATTAATAATCAGGCCATACATAGTTTATTAAAAATATGGGCTTCATGATAAATAAAAAAATTAATTTAATATTTAAGTTTTTCATCTCTTGTTTGTATTTATTTTTATTTCTATGTCAATATATTTATAATCATGTCATAAAAAATTCATTTTGAATTAAAGTTTATTTTAAGTTAGGATTTTATCATATTAAATAAATTAAAAAATCAATATCAAATTAAAAATAAAATTTGAATCTGTATAATTGTCACAAATAAATTAAAACAAATTTTTATTTAAAATATTCATTTGTATATAAAAATAATTAAGAATAAAATTTCAAAAGAAAACTCAACGAAAAAAATATTGAATAAAAATATTATCTTAACATAAATAGCTAATAAAAATAAAATTTTGTTTGAAAATTTAATTTTTTTTAATTATAGTATATTTATTTATATTTTAAAAACATAATTTGTATGTCTATTACTTTATTATTATTATTTTTGAATACTTAAATAAATTCTCTTAGATAATTGTTTTTGACATATATAAAAAAATTAAAAAAAAAAAGTCTAAAAACATCTTTTTAAGTAGAAACTATAAAATAAAATTCCCTATTATCAAACAATTTTTTTTTTTATTGTTTAGAATTAAAAACATCATTCAAAATAATTACCAAACAAGTAATACTAATTATAAAAAAAAATTGTGAAACTAATTTTTCTCACAAGGATCTTTTTCCATATAACCAATTTAGGCAATAAGGAAAGAAGAATATAAATTGAAAATGTAATATTTTTTGTGAAATATTTCAAAAAGGCTACTATTTGTAAGCTTTTCCAATTATGAGTTTTTACTACTTGTGAGCATCTCTAAGAAATGAGCAATACTCTAAATTCTGGGGATGTTAATCAAAAAAGAGGTTCAGCATAGGAGCAATAATAGGAGCAAAACGATTGCCGATGAACAGTGATAAGCTATTTTTGTGCAAAATTATCTGTAAACTGTTCATCAACAAAAAATTGGAAAAACCTCTTCTACCCTCATAATATAGCCGTTGGAGACAGGGTACAAACTGGAACCGTCCAAAAAAGGAAAATTTCCTTTCGAGATTCTCGAAAAACAAAAACCCGCGGAACCAATTTGATAACCCAACAACTGAACAACATCAATAAAAAGAGAAGAACGGAAACGAAGAACGAAGAATTCTTAGATCTGAGATTTTCATATCGAAATCGCAAGAAACGATTCGACGAACGGAAGAAGAGGAGGAAAGCCAACCTCGCCGTCATCGTCACGCCGCTTCGGCCGATCAAAATCTCGGCTCGTAGGCTGTGGTCACTTCGTAGAATCACGCTTGTCGCCGCCGTCCGTCGCATTTCACCGGGCCAAGGTTGTCGCTTCCAAAACCCCGGGCCACGACCGCCGCCGCTAGCTCTAGCATCATGCGTAGATTTGAATCTCGCCCAACGGTCACTTCCGGCAGCTCCCGCCCCTCGTTTTCCCGGCGCCCGTGCCCCGCTAGAATCGAACGGCGGCAGCCCCTCTATTTGGGCATTTGAACCCGCGAAACGACGCCGCTTTGTCTCGGGATGGAGATAAACGACAAGTACGGCTATTAGAGCCAAACGACGCCGCTTTTGAATAAGCTGTCACTAACCCAAACGACATCGTTTTGGGTATATGAAAGCTGATTCAAAACGACGTCGTTTTGGTATAGGCAGAATTTTAAAAAAAATAATTGCAGCCCTAAAAGGACGTCGTTTTGATCCAAACCCATTTTTTGTCAAACAATTATCCTACAAATATTTTTATCAACTTCTAATTAGTTTCAATTTATAATATTATAAATAAAATAAGATTAATAAATGAAAAAAACCATAAATCATATTTTTTGTGAATAATCTAAAATACAAATTTAAATATAAATGTTTTACTTGATATAAATTAATTTGTTTTGTTGTCATTAACATACATATCTTTCATTGAATATTCCAATAACTATTTAAATAATTTGCTTTAAATTAATTTTTTTTCTCACCTTAGGTTATTCATTCTTAATTTAAGTTTGATTTTGTAGCCAGAAAATGGCATCTCCTCCACTACGGGGTAGGCGGGGAAAATATTTCTTAAATGAGGAAGACGTGCACTCACAGATATCTTTGATGACCATAACAAAGATCCTGATCGGTATCGCAACCGATGTCAAAAGTTTTGGGATCGAGTGATGGCTAAAAGTTTTTCGGAGACCAATGTTGGAGCGTTGGACCCACCACGGACTTTATGTTCAATCCAAAATCGATTTGGATAGAATTACATTATTGTACAAATTACTATGGATAATTATCGTATCGCAAATGAGTCGCAAAGAAATCAACATCACCGATTTGTGTCAATTGTGTTGTTATAATTTTCTTACAACAAATATATTAAGAAATTTATTTATTTCTAATTTTATTCTCGCAATGTGTGCAAGCTTATGAATATGTTTCGCTAAATGTTAGGAGTCCGCGGACTTATGATCATTTGGTTGGAGGTGCTTAAATACTCGTGGATAAGTGGATGATTATACTCAGCAACCCTATGCCCCTCTCCCCCGTTTATGAAGAAAACCTGCTTACACTCAGATCTTCGACCTTCTGGACAAGACCATATAAAGAATGCAATAGTTAGCTCTCTAAGGAAGAGACCCCTAGGAAGAAAAGCAGCTAAAGAAAGCAAACAAAAAAGTAAGGTGAGTCCAACAGATACTAGTAATTCTATTTCAGATACGATTCGTGAATTATTTGAGCAGAGTGAAAAGAGAAAGAATTTTTATGAGGAGCAAAAGCTTCACCATCAAGGAGCAAGCATGTAGGGAGGATGTGCAACTAGAAACAAAGACGTGGCCGAAGATAGATGTAATGGTGCAAGATAGGGTCAGTAGACGATCACGATGATGCCATTAATAAAAAGACATCTCACATATGTCCTTCATCAAAGAACACTATTATCAACTACGTGAAGATGCTATTACGGTAAAACAATGAAAAAAATGCAAAGTAGGGCCCAACTTTAATGCATTTCCCGACTACTAAATTTTTATATATTCAATGTATTTTAAATTTGTGGTCGACTCTAATGAAAATGAAGTGTTCAAATTATCTATGTACTTTTAATAGTGTTCAAATTATCTATGTACTTTTCAACTACAATTTAATAAATATTTTATAGTGTTTTGAGTGATATAGATGAATGAAGGGTATATGATGTAATTATTAAAGAAGAGAAAGGGTAAAATTTGAATAGATTTAGGATAGATAAAATCTTTAGATGCTCACGCGAGATTTTCCTACCTAAAAACTTTGGGCCTAAATCTCAAAAAGTTCGACTTTGAAAGAAAAATATACCTTTAGACGTCAATTCTAATGACTACCTGAGACGCCCATAAGTTATTGTGGAGTTGATTATGTGTCTTTAGCAAGCACCTTACAAGTGTTGATAGGGGATGAATAACCTATCAGCTCCTGTTAGCTTCCCTAATCATCTCACCCAAACATAACCATAATCTTTTTAGATGAGTGTTTAAAAAAAAACTACGATTTGTAACTTTTTCTAATCAGATGTTATTTAGCCATAATCAGTTATTAGTAGCTTATTAGGTATCTTTACCAAGCACCTTACAAAAGCTAATTGGACGTGAATCAGCTATCAGCTCCCCTAATCAACTCAACCAAGCAAAGCCTAACTCTAATACTTTTTTGGTATGACATTATTCTAATCATTGAAAGTGAATCTTGTTTGAATCCATGTGATCTAAGTATGACAATATTCTAAAAGAAATATTATTAATATTGTAATATAATTATATTACATATCTATCAATCATAACGACTTATTTATATATATATATATATATATATATATATATATATATATATATATATAAGCATATGAATTTAACTTAATTCACATATGGTCAGGTTTTTTTTATCATTTTGTTGATAGTCATCCAAATTAATCTTGTTTATCCCTTTTTGTGAGTGTGACTAATGTTATACATATATTTATAAGTTGCATTTATTTACTGAAAAGTACTCAGGGAAAAATGTTAGAAGAATAATTTTTCTATTTTTGGTTGTCTAACTCTAGTAAAAATCTCGAATAATATCAAACATAAGTACAATTATTCAAAAACTTAAATATTTTTAAATTATTTAATATTTTTAAAAACATAATCGATTAAAATAAAATTGAAAAATATTATCTCAAAATTATAAAATAATTAAATAACATAAATAGTTTATAAAATAAAGTTTGTTTGAGAATTTTAATTTTAAAAAATATATATTTATATGTTTTTTATAAACAGAATTTGTATTTTTATTGCTTTAATTATTTTTATGGTTAGATAATTAATTTTGGCAATCTTCACCTGTGTATTTTCTTTTTTTTTTCACAAATCATTTCCCATATAACCAATTTCTTACAAGATTTCCGTAAATAATGAGAGAAGGAAAAAATGTAAAATATAGGCCTTGTTTGGTTCAACTAATAGTTGGTAGTTGATCCAGTAATTTGTGTTGCTAGCTAATAAATTACTATTTGGTAAATGAGTTGATATTTGATATATGATTGAAGGTAAATTTACTTGTATAGATATAATAGAGAGATATAAAAACAATTAACATATATAATGGTGATAGTTGGTATTGATAGCTGATTATTGTTTTTGCAATGACTTTGAATGAAAGTATGAGGGATGGATAAGAAAACAAGTTAAGAAGCGGTCAAAATCCCACCAAAAACCATGTAAATACACAAATAAAGACCCAAGTGAGATTCTCAATTTTTTTTTAAATAATCATAAATCTATTATTATTATTTTTATTATAACGTTAGCGTATTAATAACGTATCTATTAACATAGTTTGTTAAATATATAATTTATGATAAATAAAATTAATTTTAATATTTAAGTTTTTCATCTTCTTTTTTTATTTTTATTTTTATGTCAATATATTTATAATCATGTCATAAAAAATTATTTTGAAGTAAAGTTTATTTTAAGTTAGATTTTATCATATATTAAATAAATTAAAAATCTCAATATCAAATTAAAAATAAAATTTAAATATGTATAATTGTCACAAATAAATTAAAACAAATTTTTATTTAAAATATTCATCTGTATATAAAAATAATTAAGAATAAAATATCAAAGATAAACTCAACAAAAAAAAAAAATTTGAATAAAAATATTATCTTAACATAAACAGCTTATAAAATAAATTTTGTTTGAAAATTTAAAATTTTTTATTTATATTATATTTATATATATTTTTAAAACATAATTTGTATGTCTATTACTTAAAAATTTTTTTTTTTTTTTGAATACTTAAATATTTTCTCTTAGATAATTGTTTTTAACATAAATAAAAAAATGAAAAAAAAAAAGAGTCTAAAAACATCTTTAAAGTAGAAACTATAAGATGTACTTCTATTATCAAACAATTTTATATTTTTATTGTTAAGAACAAAAACATTATTCAAAATAATTACCAAACAAGTAATACTAATTATAAAAAAAATTGTGAAACTAATTTTTCTCACACATATCTTTTTCCATATAACCAATTTAGGTAATAAGGAAAGAAGAATATAAATTGAAAATGTAATATTTTTTAGGAGCGTTTAAAAAAGAGTTACTATTTGTAGCCTTTTCCAATCATGAGCTTTTTATCCCCACACGCCTATTGGGAGCTTAATTATATGCCTTACCAAGACTTTACAATCGATATACAAGTAGCCGATAGGGTGAATCGCCATCACCTGCTAGCTTCCCAATCATCTCACCCAAACATAGCCATAATCTTAAACAGAGCCATAATCTATTTAGAGGGGTGTTTCAATAAAAACTACAATTTCAGAGCTTTTTCCTAATCGAGAACAAGCAATCCATACCACCATCAAGAAATTTTATTAGATATCTTTAGTGGCTTATTAGATATCTTTACCAAGCACCCTACAAAAGTTAATTGAAGGTGAATCAACTATTAGCTACCCTAATCAACTCAACCAAGCAAAGCCTAACTCTAATATTTTTTTGGTATGACAATATTCTAATCATTGAAAGTGAATCTTGTTTGAATCCATGCGATCTAAGCATGGCAATATTCTAAAAGAAATATTATTAATATTGTAATATAATTATATTACATAACTTTACATATCTATCAATCATAATAATTCCCCTATATATATATAAGCCATATGAATTTAACTTGCTTCACATATGGCTGGTTTTTTTTTATCATTTTGTTGATAGTCATCCCAATTAATCTTGTTCATCCCTTTTTGTGAATGTGACTAATGTTATACATATATTTTATAAGTTGCATTTATTTACTGAAAAGTACACAGGAAAAAATGCAAGGAATAATTTTTCTATTTTTGGTTGTCTAACTCTAGTAAAAATCTCGAATAATATCAAATATAAATACAATTATTCAAAAACTTACATATTTTTAATTTATTTAACATTTTTATTAATGGGCTAAAATAATAAAATTCTTTCAATTAATATTTTATTTCCCTAGTACTTTCCGGTTCCAAACGAAACCTAAACCTTTGTAGTAAGAATGCAGCTTAACAATGGAAGACAAATTAGAATAAGAGCTTGTATGAAGCATCATCAATCATCATCAAGACCTCATCAATGGAGCCAATGAATCTGGTTTCGTTATTCCATTAACTAGTAGACTATCATTATAGGTTATATCACTTCATCAATATATCCAATCGGCCATCAGTGGGATATTATTGTAACTTGTAAGTGCTTAATTTGTAATCTTCATCAACCGCTCAATGGAGCAATTGACTTGTGTATTCCAATATTTCATAAAAGCTTGAGTTATAGTGATTGATATTCTAAACTAGTCACATAATGTTGAGGAATTGGACCGAAAACATCATTGGTCGACGATCCAACCAATTCATGATATAGGGTATGGAACAAACTAAAAAGGTCATTGATCGACGATCCAACCTATCCGGGTATGCGCATACTGGCAACATGAAAAACAAGCGATTTCCAAGGCATCAAAAATGTTCTCATATTTTTGTTTCTAAAGAAGAAAAGACAAGTGTCTAGAAACTTGCAAGGCTGACAGCACAAAATATTGTGTAAAATTATTGGTGGCATTTATAACTTATGGTGTCCAATATTACAATTGAATAGCTATATATATATATATGCATGACATAAGGAAAAATATGAGATGTTTTGGGGGTGAAATGAGAAAAAGTATGAGAATATAAGCAGCCAGCAATCATATAGATTTGCAAGGAATGATAAGCAAATTAATGTAACTATGAAACAAGAACTTAACATTGGATGGGGCATGGCGACTCCAGAAGCTTTCCATGAACATGACGGCAATCTTCATGAGTAGGAACATCGATTGCAAAGCGAAAATTGAGAAATCGAATTTCTCATACTAAACTCCATTATTACATACAACAAGAACCAGAAAAGAACAAGTGAACCAATCTCACGTACAAAGTGAATTACGGTTGGGAAAAAGACTGTGTTTAGCATATTAAAAATGATAGGAATATTCAATGTCAAACATACATACACTAGCAGTTCAGCTCTGATGACAGAAACTTGTGATTATCAAGATGCAACAAAAATAGCCAATTCCCCAAGAAGATAATTTTAATTCAAAACTAATCACTCAAAAATGAGAGCTAAACAACTACAATCTAAGCCATAGCCACACTCCTGTGGACATAACTGCTTAATATTTGCTTAGTACCCTCCATTCCCTCCACCATAACCTCCGTTCCCACGATAGCCACCACCACCACCACCACCGCCATAACCACCACCACCACCACCACGAGGGCCTGGGGCTCTGTCATTAGCATAGCTCACACGAATATTCCGGCCATTTAGATCCTGGAAAGTCAAGACAGAGTCAACATATGATCATGTAGGAACTCATGTGAAGAAAATTTTGAGTTCTGCATTCTAGTTTTTTTTTAACCTGGCCATCCATAGCAGACAATGCAGAACTGGCACATTCTTCGCTGTCGAAGTTCACAAATCCAAATCCCCTAGACCTCCCAGTCTCTCTATCAGTGATAACCCCATTAAATCAAACAACCACTGAAAGTTTAAGCATCTAGAATTATCCACAAGCACAAAACCAAGGGTTTTAAATAAAAAACAAACTAGTGATAAAACAATATTTGATATATGTTCTACAAATGATCAAAGAGGACAAGTCTACTCCTCCAATCAAATAGACGACCTTGAAACTTAATCATTTAAGCAACACAAAGTTCCTGAGTGTGGCGAATTCCCTTTTCCACATGGGGAAAAACAACCAAAGACGATAATTTGCATGCACTTTTAAGTTGTATTTCAGAATAAAAAGATGTCAAATGGCTTGATTCAAACCAGAACATGAAAGTGTGGTTTTTTAACAATCCAGCTCCAGTAATAATGTCCTTCTGACATGCCCAAGTGTTTTGACCACTTATTCAACATCCACTAAGAAGGAAACAGAAAAATTATAAAAACAAATATGATAATTAGGAGGCTGGTCTTCGAAGTCCTACCAAAAAGGTTTTCACTCTAAACTGCAATGGATCAATCACGTGCAGTTCCAAAATAAAATTTTTGGATTTTTTTTTTTGCAAGTGATATAACTTAAAGAAATTTTTCCAGTGAGCTCAACCAGAAGTTGCACCAATTAAAGAGATCCTCTACTGACATAGACCAAGACAATGACAAATGCATTATTGATTTAGCAGCTGCAGTCAAGAAGGATGTAACATGCCCTGAATCTCTTACCACAGAAAACTTTGCAAAGGAAAATTTTCACTATTTCTGTACTCTTTTTTCTAATAAAGTAGCATGTAAAAATCGTACTTGTTAGACCTCAATATGATCAACAAATAATTTTTTTTATAGGGTAAATAAACCAAATAACTGGGAAATAGTTCGAAAATGATCAACAAATAATTTTTGGGCTTGCTTTGCATGCAAATGTTTAACTGCAACAAAATCAGATAGAAACTCACCTTCAATCACATCACCAAAGCTGGTAAAAGCATCCTTTAAAGCCT
The DNA here is from genome assembly GCA_016808115.1 of Tetrastigma voinierianum. Taxonomy (NCBI): domain Eukaryota; kingdom Viridiplantae; phylum Streptophyta; class Magnoliopsida; order Vitales; family Vitaceae; genus Tetrastigma; species Tetrastigma voinierianum. The sequence goes on along the minus strand of JAEQBH010008460.1, from coordinate 84,117 downwards.
GATCATCTGTTCCGTATGAGAGACCTAAAAAACCACCAAAACGTAAGATTAACTACAATAAATGGAGCCAAAATTGCAAATATTTGTGTGCATGATTGTGCATATGCATCTTTTGTGAGTGCACGTGCATTAGTCAAGCATTGATAAAGTAAAGACCTCCAATAAAGAGCTTTGAAGATGACATGCAACGAATAGAATTAAGCAACACTCCCATGATCTCGCCCCTTGAGACACTGCTCTGAGAAATGCTCTGTCTCAAAAGGCTCCCAAATCTATTGCAAAACGCCATTTCAATTCTGAAGTATTTTCTCCAACAATCTAAAACAAAAAGAAACACACAGGGTTTAACAATGTACTACAATTGATGCACAATTCAGAAAATCTAAAAAAGCCAATGCTATTCAGAAATGAACTTCAAAACAGTTGGCAGGATAAATAGTGTATTCACTTTAATCAAACTGCCCCCTTCATCCTAGATAATACAAGTATAATCAATTACCTAGATCACTATGGAAAAATTTGGATCTAGCAAACAAAATTGTGATTTTAAATGGGAATCTTATCCAGAGAGAGAAAGGGGAGAGAGAAAGAGAGAGGATGGGAGGAGGAGGAGAAGAATAAAATGCTGTTATGAGATCCTAAAAAGAAACCATCACAATTAAATGTTGATGGCACATATTTGGCAATCATCCAATTTACTACAAAAATTCGCAAGTGAAGAAAAAAAGCTGCCACGAGATCATAAAAAGAAACCACTACAATTATCAATAAAATAGGTATTGGTGGCCCAGTTTTGGTAATCATCCAATTTACAACAAAAATTTGCAGGTAAAGTTAAATTTAAACAAGATGGGGGCATTCAAGTGCCAAGAACTCAAATGCACCTTAAATGATGTCCCTTTCTACTTCCTCTCCTATAGGGCTTATAACAACGCACCAATCAAGTAGAAACAAAAACAAAATGTTTTTCTACTGAAAGAAAATGAAAACTCCCACAAAAGCCAAATGGAAAGTTTATTCTCTACAAGATTAAGAGCTAAACTATAGCCCTAAAATACAATAGCCTTCGTACAGTATAAGTACAACTGATTAATTGACAAAAACAACATGATCAGAACATTTTCTATAGATTTATAACCAACTAAATAGAGTGTTTGTAGAAGCCAATAATTTCAGTATGTAATAGTAAGTTTGACTTTAAGTTAAGTCATTCTGTTGTTGGCTTACAACTTATCACTTAGTTTTTACTTTTAAGCATTGCTCAATAAAGTTAACTCGGAGCATTTAAGTCATCCAATTGACACATTTACTCTCATTAATAAAGTAACTAATATTTATCTCAATGGTTTTAAATCATTTTATTTTCATTAACTTATGAAACATACATGCAAACTTGTGTTTCAGCCCATTGATTTGGGAATAAATTGCAAAGAATGCATATAAAGAATGCATATAAAGAATGCAAAATACATGGTTTAGTACGATGTCAAGGAAAGTAATCGTGTTTCATGTATGGTAGTACCTAAGTACTACCTTAATAAACTATAAGTATTGCATTAATAACCTAGGTACTACCATAATGAACAGTTCCAATGTAGTACCTATAGTTTATTAAGGTAATACCTAAGTACTATCATACCAGAAACACAATTTATTTTCGATGAAACCGAGGTGAACAATGCATTTTGCATTCTTTATGCCTTCTTTGCAATTATTCCCAAATCAATAGTCTGAAACACAAGTTTCCCAAACATATATACTTAAAGTATTGTAAATACATAAAACAACCATAAAAGATTGATTATCAAAGAGAAGTCCTGGATATGGAATCATAATAGGCCAGGCTCCGCTTTGGTAATCATCGACCAACAAAAGTTTGCAGTAGTTAACTTTAAACAAGATAGGGGTATCTAAGTGCCATGAAACTAAATGCACCTTTAAATGATGTCCCATTTACTTCCCTCTCCTATAGGGCTTATAACAAACACACTAATCAAGTAGAAAACAAAACAAAATGTTTTTCATCGAAAGAAAATGAAAATTCCTCACAAAAGCCAAATGGAAAAGTTTATTCCACAAGATTAAGAGCTAAATCTATGGCCCCAAAATACAATAGCCTTCGGCACAGTATAAGTAATACAACTGATTAATTGACAAAAACACATGATCAGAAACATTTTCTATAGATGTATAACCAACTAAATGAGGTTTGTAGAAGTCAATACTTAATATGTATTAGCTTAAATCGAATTTTAAGTTGTCATTCTTAAATTGTTGGCTTACAACTTATCACTTAGTTTTTACTTTTAAGCATTAAGGTTGCTCAATAAAGTTAACTCAAAGTATTTAAGTCATCAAATTGACACATTTACTCTCATTAATAAAGTAATTAATATTTATCTCAATGGTTTTAAATCATTTTATTTTCATTAACTTATGAAACATACATGGAAACTTGTGTTTCAGCCCATTGATTTGGGAATAAATTGCAAATAATGTAAAATACATGGTTTAGTACGGTTTCATGGAAAGTAATTGTGTTTCATGTATGGTAGTACCTAGGTACTACCTTAATAAACTGTAAGTATTGCATTAATAACCTAGGTACTACCATAATGAACAATTCCAATGTAGCACCTAAAGTTTATTAAGGTAATACCTAAGTACTATCATACGAGAAACACAATTCATTTTTGGTGAAACCGTGGTGAACAATGCCTTTTGCCTTCTTTGCAATAATTCCCAAATCAATGGTTTGAAACACAAGTTTCCCAAACATATATACTTAAAGTATTGTAACAATAAAACAAACCAGAAAGATAGATTATCAAAGAGAAGTCCTGGATATGGAATCATAATTCTAAATATACTCTTACTCATGAGTGCAAATGAAGTAAAAATTATTTGAGAGGCTTAATCTACTTAATAACTTGAATTAAAATATTAAGTCATTAAATTGATTAACCAAAGTAAAACAGTGAGCATCAAATTATATTGAAGGACTCTCCAGAAAACAAACAAGCTGAAGATATAGAATGAGGCAATTGAAACCACATCAAATCACAACAATCCCAGCACAAGATATAACACACTAAACTGTGGCCATGCTAAATATATTTTAGACAAATCTAATAAAAGGTTCTGACAACAGAATCAGAGAGATTAAACAACCAAATTGAGAAGATGGGAACGAAAATTCAGTTTTCCTTTCTTTTTTTTTGATATGTAATAAAGTATATATGTGAAAGGAAAATCCAAATTTTATGGAAGGACTAACTCCACAAAACATACAAGCCGAAGATATAGAATGAAGCAATTGAAACCAAGATATAGAACGAGCACAAGATATAACACACCAAACAGTGGAAAGGAAAATTCATATATATATATATGATAAAATAAGGTGTTCAAATATCGACCCAATATATACAGTAAATATACCACATCCACCAAATGCACAAACCCAGAAAAAAAAAAGGTGCTACAAAACATTAATAGAACTCAGGAATGGACTCAATTCCTTTTCCCTTCTTACACATATATGCGCATGCATAACATAGAAAAAATGAAGTGATTTTTTCCATTTCCGATTTCCTTTAAGAATAAATAAAAAAATAAAAACTTCTGAAACTTAAACAATTTAAATATTTCCAACCTGAGGGGAAAACATCCCATCAACGGGGCTAACCACACTGCTGGACTGAACCCAGATACTCAAGACCAAAAGTTTACCGAGAAGCTAAAGAATATAAAAGAAACCAGTTTCGAATTACATTCAGCTAATGAAAAACAATAAATAAGAGACTAGAAAAGAAGTTCCTCCGTACCTCGACAACCAGAAAGATTTAAACAAAAAAGCAGGAAAAGCAAGGGAGCAAAAACACTACCAGATCCTCTCACTACAATAAAAACTCAGTAAAAATCTAAAACATCAATCCAGGAAAACAATAAAGTTGGATAAAACCTTCGTTTGTTTTTACCTCTGAAAGGGTTTAGAACTAGGGTTTTAGGAGCCGGGACGAAAACGATGAAGAGAGTAGCTAGGGTCTAAGACACACCTCCTCCTTGTTTTATATTGTTGTCGTCGCTCATTATGGTTTCCAAGAATGTGATTTTGGCCCATTTCTCTTCGGCCCAAGCCCAGCTAACTCTTTTTTTTAAGTCTAAGCCTACCCCTGGAATAGCCCAATGGGCCCAAACACTAAAAAGCCCAAAAGAAGATCCTAAAGTTGTGGCCAAACAATTTTAAAAAAGAAAATCACAAACTTTAAATCCATATTTTTTTTAAGACTAAAAATTGCCAACATGCAGCAATGTGTCAGGCATTTGTAATTACACATATTATATAAACAATAATTAAAAGAATAAAGTTAAAATTATAAGTAAATCAATAAAAATATATAAACTAATTAATTAATTAAATTCTCAATGTTATAATATAACTTTGATTAATATAGATGATGCTAATTCATTTATAATCATCATACTTATGCTAATAGGATCTACTTATTGAGGGAAAGAAGTTTTATTGAAATAGTAAGATTAAGAGTAAAATAAATTTGTTTAAAAAGATTAAAAATAAATAAAATGTGAAATAAATATTTATAAAAATAAGTCCAATTAATATGGATAGAGGTAGTTTATCTACAATATTGCATTTTTTAATAAAACATAAGATATTTACCTAATTTAAAAAAAAATACTATTAAAAATAATAAATAAAAATAACATTTTCAATTTTCTTATATTATTGATAAATTCCATATTATCTTAGAATAGTCTAAGAAAATATTTTTAATATTAAATTTATTACTATTATTTTTTACATCATGATGATTATAAGGGTATTTTTAATGTGTGTTACTAGCACTGGGAGTTTCGGCAATATAATGAGCCCGGCGGTCAAAACCTACTTTATCCCTGTAATTTTTATTTAATTTTGTAAAAGAACTAGACAAGAATTCGCATTTTCAGCGATTCATCTATAAAATTGACATTTTTACTTCTTGTAACATAAGTGGCTTTTAAAATAATAATTATTATAATATATAATTAATATATTAAACTTAGTTGTTTTAACTATTTTATTTTCAATTTCTAAATGTATATTTTTAATATAATTTATATAATAATTTAATATTTAAAAAATCTTGTATGAAAATTTAGAATTAAATAAATTATAGTTTTAATATTAAATATATTTTTATTTATCTCATTAATCATATTTAAATATTTACAATTTCATTTTTTTTTATTTATCCTTTAAATTTTATTCAATCATATATGTTTTTTTTTTTATAAAAATGAAGTTGTAGTAGTTTATAAATTAAATTAAATTTAATAACTAAATTACCAATATATTTTTTTAAATAATTTTATTACTTAAACTAGTGTTAATTAACAAAATAATGTATTTAAAATAATTAATAAAAATATATACTAATTCTATTTCCTAATATGATTATATCTTTTCAACAATATATATTTTCAAACAAATATGATATTTAATTATTATATTTGGTGAGATTCATTTTGGAAAATATTTTTAATTCCAAAATAAATGAAATTTATTGTCATAATGTTTTAAATTAATTACCGTGACGACGATAACTCAACCACCATCGATGAAGTATACATCTTCTAACGAATCACATGTTATTATTGTATATAATGACTTAATAAGCATTATAAAGATAATGGCGCTTCATCTGATACTTTTGAGTCATATTCCTCGTATACGTTATGTTGCTACTTTATTGCTTTGCATTCTCTTTTTGCTAGCTTAGTTTGGAGCTTTAGTTATAATAGTGTTCTCTAGCATTATTTATTTATTTAAGTTTGTTTACTATTGTTATATTGTTTAAACCAACTACTTTATATATAATTATTATTATATATTTGTATATTATTTATTTTTATTTAAAGAATAATAATTAGAAATTAATTTTTTTAAAGATTTTGCTGCCATCGCTTTATCCCGCTGCACAGAACTCACATACCGTCTAAACTAGCTTAAATAGAACTGCTACGACAACCAACCCGCTTTTGACCTACAAATTTTAATGGTTAGGCCTAAAATTGGTTGGACTAGCTCGTTTACCAGCTCTAACGAAGCTCCCGACATGTAAGTGGGATGGTTGACTCTCCGCTTTAAGTGCAGGTCTAAAGTTTGAGCCTGAAATGTAGCCGTATAAGTGGCAGAAATTTTCATCTGCCCTTAGCTGCACTTCAACTGTATTATAGGCTTTACCCATTCTTACACCTCCCAACTCATAATGTGATTACTAAAGGCAGATGACTTAAAATGGCTTTAGACACCCGCGCCCAACCAAAAAATAAATATGGCTTTTATGGTACCTCATGATCTAACTTTTCTTTCCAATAAAGCGTTTCTTCCAGCATCGATTCAGCTTTGCCTGTTTTTTCGTGCTTTGTCACCGCCTATTATATTTGTTTTATTATCGACTTGTTACGCCCCACTCAGAAGGTAAATAAGGCTATTGACAAAGTACTTTTTTTCGTATGTTTTCACGTTGATAATGATGAGAATCAAAGCACAAATGATCCATGATGCAATAGCTTCTACAACATTCATTAGGAATCCAATCCTAATTATGGAAAATTTAGATTCGGGAGGTTGTGAAACCTTGGAGACACTTAATATATTCCTATTTCCAAGTGTTTTGAGTTTTATTACTACTTTGATTTAGAGTTGTTTTTTTATTTTATAAAGATTTGTCTCAAAGTCAAAGTAGAAGCCGCTTTTATTTAATTCTCCTGTAGTTTGTTTGCTAAATAAATAGAGTTGCTATTTCTTTTTAGAAAATATTTGCTTCAGATTTGATGTTAATTTGCTTCTGATTTGGTGATGATTTGATTACCAAGCCTTATCCTAGAATTATATAGTTTTTTTTTTTCTTCTCATGGACATTTTTAGCGTGTTACTTTAGGAAAAAGTATGTTAATTTCCTTTCTTGTTTTTGGCCAAATATTTACTTTTCTTGTGGCCGAATATTTAGTTTCTATTCTTCATATTTTTTAGGCCTATTTATAGGTTTGTTATCCCTACATTTTTCAAGTTTTAAGCATTAATAAAATTGAGAGTTTAAATTTCTCTTTGGTTCTTAAAAGAACTCTTTGAACTTATTGGTTATTCCGTGGCGTTCATCAAGACTTATCAATAGGATCTCCATCACCGATTGTGGCATCCTCACATACAAGGTTCTTGCTTCTCTATAAGAAACAGGTCAAGGTCTTCTATCTAAGCCAAATACTAGAGCGGTTTTTCCAAACTAATCCGATCATTGGTTTCCTCACAAGTTGACGAGGTTCGTATCATTTGGTATCAAAGCAACAAGTTCTATTTTTATGGTTTGCTTATCTTTTGCTTTTTTTCTTTTCTTCTTTGTTCGAACCCAATTTAGTCACCACTTCCATTCGTTCCTTCTAAATTTCGTTCAATCCCCAATTTTAGTCACAACCTAATATCTACTCCATCCCAAGTCTGATTTTCTTCATTCTTGATCGGATATAACTTTTGTTTGTTTTTCCTTTTTTTGAATAGTCCATTCCGGGTTATAATAAAATAAAATAAAAAGAGAAAAAAAAAGTAAAGGAAAAGGATTTAGTCGAAAAAAATTGTAGCTGAAAAACAAAATCTATAAGTTTATAATCATTCTAGTCAAGGTGTCCTTTTTTTTTTTTTTGCTTTGGCAGCTTGAATATTGGTTAATGCCACCAATCATTCTTGATAGGGTTTTTTGATTGAATTTTTCCAAAAGACCGAAAGAGAAATTCCTGAGCGGAAAAAGGCAAGAGGGTAAGAATATTGGGAGCCGAGAAAAGCCAAATATATTGTGTGAAAACACGAGTGAACCGAGTGAATCATTATTTGAGTGAAAACACGTGAGGGAGTGATTTGTGAGGTCCTACTTTTTTTTCTTTAACTTTGTTTTGCAACACTATGTCAAACAACAACGCATCTGAAGGTGTGGCGAGAGGAGTTGACATGAAGTTCATTATGCAAGCCTTAACTAGCAAAGTACAAAGAATGTTTAGGGCTGAATTGGAACAATTCCATGAGAGGGTGGAGCAAAGCTTCGAGCACCCACGAAACCCTCCCACAGGGCGTAGAAAGGAGAGGCTACCAAGAAGAGGGGCGCGAGTAGAAGAAGAAGAGTATGACGGAGGAGATTCTGAGGATGATAATGGTTATGATTCGGTTGTTAGTAATAGGAGGTATGGGGGGAGACATAAAGAAGATAGGAATCGGGAAGATAATAATTTAGGAAACATTAAGATGAAGATTCCATCTTTCGAAGGGAAAGAATGACCCCAGGCATATCTTGAGGGGAGAGGAAGGTGTGAGCCGGGCTTTTTGGCTGTCACAATTATTCTAAAATAAGAAGGTGAAACTTTCTCTCATAGAATTCTCAGATTATGCCATAGTGTGGTGGGACCAACTAGTGTTGAATAAGGGATAGGGAGCCATCAGTGGAAACATGGGAAGAAATGAAGAGGGTGATGCAGAAGAGATTTGTCTCAACTTACTACTACCGAGAATTGTAAAACAAGTTGCAAAACCTGAGGTAAGGTAACCGGAGTGTGGAGGAGTATTATAAGGAGATGGAGGTTGCAATGGCTAGAGCGAATATCGTTAAGATCGAGAGGTTACCCATGCAGGTTTCACAAGCGAAGTTTAAACTAGAGGATTCAAAATGTGGTGGAATTGCAACATTATGTGGTTGGAGGATATGGTATATGGCCATCAAGATTGAGAATCAAGTCTAGAGGAGGAGCAGTAGCAACATAGGAAGTTCCCACACCTAGTCCAAGTTCATCCGTCTCGAAATCAAAACAATGGGATGGGTCAAGAAAAGCCACCCAACGCCGGCCTAAAAAAACAGTAATCCAAAACAAAGAGGGGAACAACCAAGGAAATTACAGTAAACACGATTCAATACTCTAATCTTGATATTATGTGTTTTAAAATGCGAAGGGCAGGATCATATATTTGTCAATGTCCGAACAAAAGAGTCATGGTGATGCGGACAATGGTGAGATTGAAATGCATAATGAGTCGGATTAGATTCATGCCATCCTAGAGGATGTCGATGATGAGGAGTACGTCAGCCCAAGGAGAATAATGAAGGCCAGAGAAATTTTCGCGGTGCAAGCTAAGGAAGATGATGAGATGCAATCTGATAACATTTTTCACACTAGGTGCCACGTCCAAAACAAGGTATGTAGCGGTGGATCACGACGGGGGAAGTTGCACAATGTCGCAGCACAACCATGGTGGAGAAACCAGGAATGCCAACAAGTAAGCATCCTCTAATCTATAAATTGCAATGGTTGAATGATAGTGGGGAGGTAAGGGTGAATAAACAAGTATTAGTCTCGTTTAGCATTGGGAAATATGAAGATGAAGTTTTGTGTGATGTAGTTCCAATGCAAGCCGGGCACTTGTTATTAAGAAGACCATGTCAATTTGATAGGTAAGTTAAGCATGACGGCTTCACCAATAAGTACTCGTTCGTGCACAACCAATGGACCATCACTCTTGTTCCTTTGATAACTGTCGTTTATGAAGATCATGTGGAGGTTGCAAAGAAAGAGTGAACAAAAGAAAGAGTGAACAAAAGAAAAAGTGTAAAAAAGAGAGTGAGCAAAAGAAAGAGAGTGACAAAAAGAAAGTGACTAAAAATTTAAGAGAAAATGAGAGAAAAACCAATTTCTATGCAAGGGCAAGTGAGGTCAAGAGAGCATTGTTCTTAAAAAGGCCTATGATTGTACTTTTGTACAAAGAGACACTTTTAATACTAACTAACTTGACACTTCTGATGAATACACATTTGAGTGATAATTATAATAGAATTAAGCACATCTAAATCACAATTTACCCACATTTGGCAAAAGAACAGGTACTTCTAATTTCTTCTATATTTCCGTGCTCAGGCAGTTCGTAGTTTAAAACGTAAGTGCACAAGGATGTTCGCCTGAAGCCACTTATGAAGCAATGATGTGGGTATAATTGACGGTCTCGAACTCCAGCAGCGCGGAAAGCACTGATATCTTCAGACTCATACAACTTAAAGTTCTACCTAAGACAACTTGCTGAAAATTGGTAGTAAATTATATTGTACCTGCATAAACTTTTCTAAAGTTCTACCCCAAGACAACTTGCCGAAAATCGGCAGTTGGACATACTGCACCGGTACAACTCAAAGTTCTACCTATTAACCGCATGGAACTTACCGATTTGTCCAAGAATTCATCCGTATGCAGGCACTTCGCCAACGAACCAAATGGGAAAATCACATCGATGTATTAAAAGGAGGAGGACAAGTAATAGGCGCTTGGACTTCTAGGTTGTGCTGATAGAATAAGAGTTTTCTCCATTTTTTGAAAATCTGTAGATCCGCATTTCGCATTTCCATTATTTTAAGTTTTTGATTCAAAAGAGTTTGTAATCTTTCAAGATAACACCATTCTGCTTTTAAATCTTAAAAGATTCCATATTCTTCATTCTCGCTATGTTAATTCCGATTTCTTCAAGGTACTCGTTTTTAAGGATTAATTGTTCCTCAACTTTAATTGTTCATATAAATTTTATGGAGTTCTAAAACCCCGATTGTCGGGATCCTACTAAACTCACCTGAATACAAAGTCCTCAATTCCTCTTGATCTTCAATGGATTGTGATATTAATTACTTGTAAAAGTTGTAAATCCTAGTCAAGATATTCTTGAGACAACGTTGTTAACGAGATATCCTCGTGACACGCTAGTGTTTGATCACAGAATGCAAGCTAAGGGTCTCAGATAATTGATAAGAACAAGTGTTTAGTATTATCTTCGATCATCTTTATTTTCCAAAGAGCACTTAAAGATAAATCCCTCCATCAAAGACCATTTATCAATGGTTCCTAGATGAGTTTATAAAATAAGAGGTGGGACTTACCTGATCAGAAGTGAGTGGAACCCTAAAAAAATCCCAACATTTGTCTTTCCATTTTAAAACATTCAAACCAATCAACCATTCACTTACCAACGACAACATTGCCACCTCGCTTAAGTCATACTTTTAGTGGAGAATAGCTCCGGCTGATCCCAAATCACTAATTTCGTGGAGATGACCTCAGGATCTACGATGCCAATGCTAGACGACCATAATTCCTACGTCGGGAATAGAATTAGCATACTAATCAAAGATCAAGCATTTTTGGCGCCGAGTGACAACCGTTGATCCGAAGAGAGCTAGAGGTAATTTGCAATTGCATTGCAAATCCGGTACGTTCTCCATTTATCTTTTTATTTTGTTTTGTTTTAGTTAGAAATCTCAGTGGGTGTTTCTTGGACAGAGTAAGTGTAGTGCATGTCAATTTGGGCTCGCAACGAGAAACACCGACTAGTCAGAACTGTATCCCCTAGAAACCCTGAGAAATCCATTATAAGCCAAGTGTCTCAAGATAACATTTTACCTCAAATGGATAACTCGAGAATCAAGACTCCCATGAGCCCCACAACATGGGGGCAATGCTACGTCCCAATAAACCTGGGCATAGAGGTGAAATGGTAAATCTTCAAAGAAAATCCGCATAGAGTTCCCCGCCTCCTTGCTCCAATGTAGGCAGAACCTCTTCGAGAAATTCTACAACCTCAAAGGACCATAACCAATTCTTGTATTCGCCTTCCTGATGAGGCCAATCAATTCCTGATGAAGTCGGAAATGATCCGCCTCCCACCCGTATACCAAGGGTTTGAATCTCGGCAGAACCCTTACTCATTCATGAGGACTTTATGACGCCTCGCAAAGGCATTCCTCTCCACCGGTTCACCTCTCCACATAACTGCTTGGTCTTATTTCTTTCTTTAGCGGAGAAAGCCAAAATCTGGTTCCATTCCTCGCACCTAATTCATCTTTACATGGGAAAGCACGCAATGAATTCTCAATAAGTTTTTCCTCCCGCACGTACTAAATGCCCTCATGCGAGCAATCCGTAACTCTTCTCTGAAAAGCCGTGAACTCCTTCGCAGCGTATGGGAAAGATATAAGGATCTCCTCCATGCTATCCTTCATCATGGGTTAAATGTTGGACAAATTTGTGCATATCCATCAAGGATTGTCTAAGTAATAAACAATACATTCAAATGATGTGTGCAGAGAATTTTATGAAAGAGTGCTAGGGAGGCAATTCAACTTTTGACACTATAGCAAGAGAATGCTCGAACTCGTGGGAGACTAACACCTCTTTAGACATCGCTTAAAGTGCACAAGACATCCACTCGGTGGCGGAATCCACCACCTAAGAGAGAATGATGGAGTCAAGAAGCCAAAATTGCCAATTTAACAAGGAAATTGGGGGAGGCCACAGAGATGAAAAATGAATGAGGTAACTGAGTGCCTCAACTACTCTCGCACTAAATGGACCTAGAGTAGAGGAGCCATGCATTATATGATGATCCCACACTCGACCATTAATCGCCTAAATCTTCCTCAAGTTAAGGAGCCATTCCTAAATTGAATAAGCTAACTTTAACTACCAAAGGAAACCTTTCAACTCCCCATACTCTGAAACTTACAACCCTGGGTGGGGTAAGCATCCTAATTTTAGCTGGAGAAATGAGGGAGGACCACATAATCTGCCAAACAACCAAGGCCCTCACTATCCAAACCAAGGTTTTCCAAAATTCCATTCTCCATTTTTAATCAAGGCCCTCATGATTTCAGAACCCTAATCATGTCATCTCTTCCACCGAACCAAGGAATCAAAACTCACAAATTTTACCAACCTCCACATAAGAGAAGTCCGAAGATATAGTTACACGCTTTGTACAAACCCAACAATCCACAAACACACCCGAACCCAAGCCTCGAATGATGTGAGATCCCGTGAATCTGTTAACCTCGTCTATAGGTAACCTTCAACAAGAGAAAGGGAAACTTCCATCCCAACCCATCCAAAACCCACAAGGTCAAAACAGTGTGGGAAGTTTAGGTTCAAGTGAGGGTACCTTTGAGCACTGTAAGGCTGTCACTACCCTTCGAAGTGGTAAGGTAGTTGACAAAACTATTCCAACCAAGGAACCATCACAAGAGTCGCTTAGTGAATTGGCTAGGGAGGATGAAGAATCAGACACACCTCATGTCCCTAGTACAAAGGAATCTGATGATCACCTAGAGGAAGACAAGTCCACCCATATCCCTCCAGCTCCATACCCACATAGATTGAGAGCGCCAAAGAAAGTGAATAACCATTCGGAGATTTATGAGCTGTTCAAACAAGTCAACCGAACATTCCCTTGTTAGATGCTACATTAAACAAATCCTATCATATGCCAAATTTCCAAGGATTTATGCACGTAAAACGGAAACTAGGTGTCAACAAGGAGGCATTCATGGATCGAACAATCTACTTCCCCTAATCTCGAACAACTCGGCTTCCAAAAAATACAAAGACCCAGAAGTCCTATCATTTCTATAGTAGTAGGAAATTCAAAGTTGGGGCATGCTTTAGTGGACTTAGGATTATGTTAATTTGTCGCCTTATTCAAGATAATGCGGACTCAGTGGTTAGATAATTAGAGCTCCACCAATATCACTCCTTCAATTAGCTGACCAGAGCGTGAAAATTCCTAGGAATAGCGGCGATGTCTTGGTCCAAGTGGACAAATTTATTTCGGTCGATTTTGTGGTGCTTCGACACTCAACCCGGTGGTGAACCAAGGAACCCATTCCCGCACTTGGTCGACCATTCTTGGCAACTACTAATGCCATCATACATTGTGTGGGGAGGCCGAATGACACTTTCGCTTGGAAACAAGGACTGTTAACTGGCATTTTCAATGTACTCCAAAGGAATGGGGATGAAGGAACAGGTTTGGTGAAATTAACATGGTTGATCCCGGTGGTACAAAATACCGGATAATGTCTCATAAGGATGATCCTTAAGTCATGCTCATCACCAGGTTTGGGATCGGTAGCGACCACATCGAGTCAGAGTTTCTGACTCTATAATTGAGCATAATGATGCATTGAAGTTAAATGGTGGCACCAAATTTGAACCATTGCCACTAAATGAGGACAAGGCATTGCCTTCCTCGAGGAGGCCACCTAAGCTTGAGCTAAACCCTACCAACACATCTTTAAATATGCATTCTGTGGGAGAGGACACTCTTTTCCAGTAATCATATCTTCCTCCTGGGACATTACTCAAGAAACTCAACTTTTGAAATATTGAAACCCACAGGATCATTTAGTCGACAATCGCAGAGCATTAAAGGTATTAGCCCCTTGATCTGCACAATCATTCCACTAGAAGAGATGTTAAACCCTTTCTAGGCAACCACATAGACGATTTAAACCCACAATGAAAGAGGTGGTGAAAAAGGAAGTTAAAGCTTTTATGAAGATTCCACTCATTGCATAGCAAGTGGGCTAGTCCAACACATAGTCTCAAGAAGTCGGGAGTCACAAAAGAGCTGTAATGAAAATAATGAGCCTGGTCTACCGTGTCACCTCGTGGATGAGGGTGTATAGATTATAGAAAACTTAATGCGGGTACTAGAAAGACCATTTTCCTCTCTTCCGCTTGTGGATCAAATGTTAGAGAGTCATAGGCATGAATTCTATTGTTTTTGATGGGTACTCAGCAGGCAATCAAATTGAGATAGCATTAGAACATCAGAAAAACTACATCTGACTGCCTTTCGTACATTCGCTTTAGGAAAATGCCTTGGATCAGGCAATGCACCCTAACTTTCCAACGATGCATGATGGGAATTTCAGCGACATGATAGAAATCATATTGAGATTTTCATGGATGATTTCGCTTGGTGACTCCGCTCGGTGGTCGTTTAGAAAACTTACGTAAGGTTTCGAGAGTCAAGAGAAAATCTTGTGTTAAATTGGGAGAAATGTCACTTCATGGTAACACAAGGAATTGTTTTAGGCCACATTGTATCAAAAGATGGAATCGAAGTTGATAAGGCCAAAGTGGAACTAATTTCCAACCTCCCTACTCCTAAGTGTGTTAGAGACATATACGCCCGCCATGCTGGTTTTTATCGGTTTATAAAGATTTTAGTGCTATAGCCCTACTCTTATGTACTTTGCTTGCTAAGGATGTCCCTTTCATACGCTGGTCACAAGTTTGTGACATCACGAAGCTCAAAAACATGCTAGTGTCACTACCCAATCATGCGGTCTCCTAATCGGGACCTCCCATTTGAGATCATAAAAAAGGAGTTAGGATTGCTTAAGAATACAGGGATTGCAGGAGGATTGCAAAGGCTTTGTCATTACTGCCAATAAGACACTAGACTCGCTCAGCTAACTACACAAACTACGTAAAAGAGTTTAGCCGTTGTCTTGTCGAAAATTTAGGTCATATATCATTGGGTTCCCCAGAACTATCTTTACAGATCATGCAAATTCCCTTGAAGTACTTGCCTTCTAAGGTGATAATAAACCAAGGTTAACTAGTACTCCATCAATAAGAATTCAACTTGACCATTAAAGATAAAAACGCACTCGTCACACAAAAATCACTGTTTCATGCGCTGTTCAGGTTGAGAATGTGGTTACAACCACTTATCTCGACAGTTCCGTAATCCAACCCCAGTGGCATACCCATGTGATAGTTTTCGATGAGCAACCTTTCGCCTTGTTCATTACTCCGTGGTATGTCGTATACTAGAACTACCTAGTAACCGGCCAAATTCCACCAATGGACTTCAACAGTAAAGGAAATTCTTGGATGTGATATTAAGAAATACTATTTGATGATCCATCTATTTAAATACCGTTTGTGATCAAATAATGAGGAGATGTACCACCGATGAGCAAGTGAGATTTAACTTTTGCCACTCCAAGCCCGTGGGAGGACATTCTCCGCCCAAAAACAAAGCAGACAAGATTTGCAAGTCAGGGGTTTTATTGGTCGCCTAGCATTGTAATACTGCGGGTAATCCACAGTCATCTCCACAGGAGTGGTCTGATTCGCTTATCAATAGGAGCTATTCTCCACTAAAGGTATGACTTAAACGAAATTGTAATGCTGTGTTGTAATCAATTATTGATTGGTTTGGAATGTTTTAAATGAAAGACAAATGTCGGGATTTTGTGGTTCCACTACTTCGATCGTAAGTCCCACCTCTTATTTTATAAACTCACTCCAGGAACCATTGATAAATGGTCTTGATGGAGAGGGATTATCTTTAAGTGCTCTTGGAAAATAAAGATGATCAACAAGACAACACTTGTTCTCAATTAATACTGCACTTTAGCTTAGAATATCTATGATCAAGCACAACGTGTACCGAGGATGGTCGTATCCGTTTAAGTCATACTTAAGTCATGTTTGGTCAACCCGAGTTGGGATGAGGAAGTGACCACATTGGAGTCAGAGTTTCTACACTCTATAATTGAGCATAATGATGTATTGGAAGTTAATGGGTGGGCACCTAAATTTGAACCATTGCCACTAAATGAGGACAAGGCATTGCCTTCTGAGGAGAGGCCACCTAAGCTTGAGCTAAAACCCCTACCAACACATCTCAAATATGCATTCTTAGGGGAGGAGGACACTTTTCCAGAATCATATCTTCCTCCTTAGACATTACTCTCAAGAAACTCAACTTTTGGAAATATTGAAAACCCACAGGACTCAATTTAGGTCGATAATCAGAGATATTAAAGGTATTAGCCCTTGATCTCGCACACATCGAATTCCACTTAGAAGAGGATGTTAAACCTTCTAGGCAACCACAGTAGACGATTAAACCCAATAATTAGTATATATGAAAAAGGAAGTTTTAAAGCTTTTGATGTAGGGTTATCTACCCTATCAAGTGATAAGAAGTGGGTTAGTCCTACACAAGTAGTTCTGCAGCTCGAGTCACAGAGTCGCCAATGAAAATAATGAGCCTATTCCTACTGTCACCAGGATGGAGGTGCATAGATTATAGAAAACTTAATGCGTACTAGGAAAGACCATTTTCCTCTTCCGTTTGTGGATCAAATGTTGTAGAGAGTCATAGGCATGAATTCTATTGTTTCCTTTGATGGGTACTCAGTGGTACAATCAAATTGAGATAGCATTAGAAGATCAAGAAAAACTATCTACTTGCCCTTTTGGTACATTCGCTTTTAGGAAATGTCTGACTGTGCAATGCAACTTAACTTTCCAACGATGCATGATGGGAATTTTCAGTGACATGATAGAAATCATATTGAGATTTCATGGATGATTTCTCACTTTGGTGACTCGTCGAGGGTCATGAAAACTTAATGTGAAGGTTTTGAGAGGTGTCAAGAGAAAAATCTGTGTTAAATCGGGAGAAATGTCACTTCATGGTAACACAAGGAATCGTTTGTGCCACATTGTATCAAAAGATGGAATCGGCTGATAAGGCCAAAGTGGAACTAATTTCCAACCTCCCTACTCCTATAGTGTTAGAGACATAAGGTCATTTCGCTATGCTGGTTTTTATCGAAGGTTTATAGATTTTAGCTATAGCCCAATTTATGTACTTTGTTTGCAAGGATGTCCTTTCACATGGTCACAAGCTTGTGACAACGCTTTTCTAAGCTCAAAACATGCTAGTGTCACTCACCAATCATGGTTCCTAATCGGGACTCCCTATTTGAGATCATGCATGATTATGCCATAGGGTCAGTTAGATTGCAGGAGGGACAAAAGGCTTTTGTCATTTACTATGCCAGTAAGACACTAGACTCTGCCCAGGCCAACTACACGACCACAGAAAAAGAGTTTCTAGTCATGGTCTTTGCTTTAGAAAAATTCAGGTCATATATCGTTGGTCTCCAGAATCATCTTTACGTATCATGTAAAATTCTCAAGTAATTTGCTCTCTAAGGTGATACGAAACCAAGGTTAATCAGTGGATTTTACTCCTCAAGAATTCAACTTGACCATTAAAGATAAAAGGGGGTTGAGAATGGTTGCCGAATTAATTTATCTCGATTGGCCTGGTGAATCCAACCCCTGTGGCATACCCATAGGTGATAGTTTTTCTGATGAGCAACCTTTGCTCTTGTTCATTACCCGTGGTATGTCGACATTGTGAATCCACCTAGTAACCTGCCAAATTCCAAATTTCAATAGATTCTCAAATTAAAAGGAAATTCTTGATGATATTAAGAAATACTATTTTGATGATCCATATCTATTTAAATACCATCTATCAATAATGAGGAGATGTGTACCCACCGACAGCAAGTGAGGATCTTTAACTTCTTGCCACTCTGAAGCCCGTGAGGACATTCATCTTTAAAACAAGCAGACAAGATTTTGCAAGTCGGGGTTTTATTGACCCACTCTATTTAAAGATTGTTTTGATTTCATGCATCCCAGGCTCAATGCCGTGTTGACTAGAGGGGTCACAAAACGAAACATGATGCCCTTACCCCACCCTAATCATTGAAATTCTTACCTGTTGGGGCATCACTCATGGGGCCTTTCCCTTCTCCTCTTCTGGCCATCTCTATATTTTATTATCTGTTGACTACGTGTCTAAGTGGGTTGAGGCAATTCCAACGAGAACCAATGACCATGCCGCTTGAAATTTATAAAGGAACATATTTTTTCTCGTTTTGGAACCCCTCGTGCAATTATTAGTGATGGGGGACTCCATTTTTGCAATCGATCTTTTGAAAGTCTGTTAAAAAAATATGGAGTCACCCATAAAGTATCCACAGCTTACCACCCACAGACCAATGGTCAAGCTGAGTTAGCCAATAGGGAGATAAAACACATTTTAGAAAAGACGGTTGCCCCGAATCGAAAAGATTGGTCACTCCGTCTTACCGATGCTCTTTGGGCATACCGTATCATTTTAAATCGTTTCCGTATGTCTCCTATAGGTTTATGGCAAGGCTTACATCACAAGAGATGGAACACCTACAGCTACTAGGCTATTCGAACTTTTAATTCCCGATCTAACTCAAGTGTAAGGGAAGCCAAGTTATCATAGCTAAATGAACTTGAAGAACTGCGGAGGGAATCTTATGAAAGCTCCAAAATTTACAAGGAGCGGCTCAAGTAATTCCATGACAAATCTATTGCCAGGAAAACTTTCGAACCCAATCAGAAAGTACCAGCCAGATAGTTCCCTTATCAGATCTATTTCCTGAAAGCTCCGGGCCTCGTTGGACTCGGCCCTTTCTATCAAGTATGTGGCTTTATCCACGGAGCCGTGGAAATTGAAAATCCCGATAAATGGTAACCTTCAAGGTGAACGGCCAACGCCTCAAGCCATTCCTTGAGCATTTCTCTCACGAGCATACCGTGGATCTGCACCCATTTACCAAAACCTCTTTTCCAAGTAACCTCATTCTCAATTGTCAGGAATAGTTTTGCTTTTTATTTTTTGTTTTTCTTTCTATTTTTATTGTTTTACTTTTCGCTTTATTTCATTTGCTTTTCACAACTTAGGAAAATAAAATCATGGGGCTCTTGTTTCTCGTGATCTAATTCCCGCTTGCGGGGGTACATTTTAGTTCAAAGCATCGGGGACAATGCTTGTTTCGTTGTGGGGTAGGTGTACACTCGGTTGAACGTCCACGCACGTTATATGTCTGGGCCAAATTTTTCAAAATTTGTTTTTGAGTATTATGTTTTACCTGCACTGTACATACCCGCATGATCTCATACACTCTCCACATCATCTTATCGCATGTACATCTTAACAAGCACACACAACAAGCCTTGAGTTCTGCTGTGGATTGTTTCCCCTTGCATTCTACCTACCTTACTCCTCACACAAACCACAGACTTACGGTCAAAATTTCTCCGATCATGCCTGTTTTTGCTTCCATTTGGCATCAATTTAGCCGGGTCACGTTAAACTTCATGCATCATAGTCTTTATGGAACATCTTACAATTGAAAATGATTAGAGGCCATTATTTCCTCAGATACCGGGTGGAGCTATGTGGTTCATCCTCGCACCCATTTTGAGCTTAAAGTTGCCGTTTATTCAACCCTGTGAATCCTTATGTATGGAATACAGTGGTTCTCAAGTGGAGAGTTTAAAGATCCAAGAATGGATTATGCATTAAGTCTACGAACGTGCTAATTGTGGGATCTAACAAGAGAAAAGGTGAACATGCGTAAAACCCGGGATGAAAGGCGCTTGAATAGGGTCATGATGTATAGCGCACCACTGCTCCAAAAAAAGTGAAAATATATATATATTTAAAAAAAAAAGAGAGAAAATCGGGCTTTGAAATAGTTAACCAAATAACTTAAAGTTCTACCGCGACAACTCGCTTCAAAATGTAAGGGCAAAGTCAGACTGCATAACTTAAACTTGTACCGATACAACCGGTCGGGAATTAGGCAAAAAGAGCTTTTAAACCGAAGATTTGGCGCCTTTTCATTTTCCATATGTTTTTGCCATCCCACAAGAAGAGCCCTACCTGTCATTTCCTTCAGCATTCCTAAGATCGCTGCTCGCTGTGTGGTTTCCTAGTTTTCCTGGGCCTCTGCATTGGTTACCTCGGGCAGCTTAGTGTTCAACAGGTAAGCCCTACAACTCTACTAGCATTGTTGATTTTCTCTCAGCCTACATGGATCTTTAGTTTGGATTTGGTTGATATTGCCTCAGATTGTCAAGGAGGTTATACGCCCATACGTGTGAGATCAAAGATTCGATGTGCATTGTGGCTACCTTAGTTATTTCGAGACAGGTTTTCGGGGATGATGATGATTTATATTCAGGCTATCTCGGGCTTATTACATCATTGCTATTTCCATGGCACGCTCAAGAATACCTGGAAGTGGAAGGCACCCAGCTTCCTCTATGGAACAAGCAAAGAAAGAGAAGCCTCGATGCCTCCCAACCAGTGAAAAAGAAAAAGGGAAAACAAGTTGTATCCTTCGTAAAGTGAGAATTATCGACGTTGTCGGCGAAGAAATAGAGGCTATGTTGATGAGGACTCGAGGGTGAGCACGAAAATGGACCCGGCAATGGCAACAGGGGTTTCACGCGGTATGGGCGTTAATTTGAACGCTCTATATTCTCATCCCATCGTGGGAATTATCCAGAATTCTAATATGCACTTCAGGCACACCGAGATCGCTGGATATTTACCTTCAAAGAGTTCGAGAATTCTACACCAACTTGAAGGAAAATCAGCGTTGACACCGTGTTGGAAACTTCCGTGGATGGAAAGCAAATTTTCCATGTACTCCCCGACTGGAGCAGCACATGCCTCGCACCATTCGCCCGACGCCGGACCGATTCTCCATATCCACTCAGTATTACATCACTGATGCCCAAATAAGCATCGAGGCCATGTGCACCCGTCCCGCACTCCATGAGGATTGCGAAAAAGAATCGCTCCTCGAAAGTTAAAGCCCGAATACGCCCGATGAACAAGATCATTCACAATCGGATTCGGGCTTCGAAGGGTAGGAAAAGTCTCCTACCAAGAATGTATCTCGGCTTGTTGTAATGAGGTTATGATCTGAAGCTGATTGACTATGCACTAGCCTATATGGTGCGCGATGAGGAGTTCTACAACATTCAAGGAGCAAGCTCATATTCCGCTTCCTACTTGTGACTAGTATCAGAAGAAGCGGGGATGAGGGGAAATGGGCTTAAAGAAAGAGGGTGATACCTAGACTGAGCAGATCACGAATAAGATCGAGGCCAAGAGCCGAAAGCAAAGATCCACTAGACCACGCCCTGCCTTCCAAGACTCCTTCCGGATTCACTTCATCCACAAACCCAAAGACCGTAGAAAGCACATCGCTTTGAAGAGGATGGAGCGCGGATCAAAAGGGTCTGGCGCATTTCCTCGGGAAGCGTATACCGGACCGACGCCTCTCCGTGCTCGAGCCACATCTTTCAAAGAGAGCCAATGATGGCGATGCTACTCCAGATTTAGAGGAGAATCAGAAGAATTAGATGACTGTGGTGGACGAGGACGATTCTCTTCCTCATGAGGATGAGGACGACAAGCCGCATAGTTGTGTTAGGCTAGACTAGGGTGGTGTTGGAATCGGTAGTAGACCTTAGCCATGTTATGCCAACACCGCTTTGATCTTTTACCTTTCTTTCATTTAGCCCATCATTACAAACTTTAAAACCTCTTACTCCTACTTATGTTTGTCGTTCCTTTTGACATTATGCATGATGGTTACGTGTTCTATGTTATATGATTGCTTACTCCATCGCACTACGCTCACGCTTGCATGACTACCTTACATTTCTTAAAATCCATAATCCTTATTTCGAATAACCAATCAGGTATTAGCCTCGTTATAATGTGTTCATTGTGTAAGAATGTACGTCTAATTGAGTCATGCCGTACATACTAAAGTGGTCAAATGTTCTATTCCATAATGCTATTTTAGAGATTCTTACACCAAAGCTTACTATCATAGGGCGCCTTGTTGAAATTCACCTAGTAGGTAGTTGATCTAAATCTTGCTAGGGACTAACCAAGATCACGAATTAAAAGTGTGATAGATACATTTGAAATGATAATTATAATGGAAATTAAGCACATAAATCATTACCCACATTTGGCAAGAGGCAATTATAATTCTTATACTTTAGAGGCGTAGAATCTTTGGAGTTTAAAACATACATTTAAGGATGTTTGCGGGAAGCCAATATGAAGCAATGTGGATGTGGGTGAGCAATTGGCGAAGTCTGAGACTCAGAAGCAAGGAAGCACCCGATGGACATCTTGTGCAGTCTGACTCCAAGGATTCTGGTACAACTTCATTGAAAAGTGGCGATAAACAAATTATCTGGTCTGAAACTTAAGTTCCTCACCGATTTCAAATTTATGGAACTTAGGTTGTCGAGGAATTCGATCCGTCTGCGAGCACTTCGTCATGAACCAAAATGGGAAAATCACATTAGGTGGCTATAAAGGAGGAGGACACACACAAGTAATATAAGTATTTGGACTAGGGTTCCAGGTTTTGATAGAATAAGAGTTTTCTCGTTTTTGAGTGGTACCTTGTAGATCCAGTTTTGATTTCATTCTTTTTAGAGTTTTGGATTCAAGAGTTTGTAATCTTTAAACCTCAAATATTCATTACGCTTTAAATCTGCATTCCATATTACTAATTCTGTTTTACAAGTTAATTCGATTTCTTCAGGAGTCTTGTTTTATGATTAATTGTTCCTCAACACAATTGTTCATATAAATTTTGTAGATTCTAAACTCCGGCTTCTTTGAGATCCTACGGAAACTCACTTTGATCAAAGACGAAATCCTCAATTCTTCTTTGATCTTCAATGGATTGTGTGATATTAATCACTTGTCTTGGAAAGTTGTAAATCCGCCAGTTGGGCATATTCTTGACAGCGTGTTAGCGAGATATCATAAATTTACCGCGTTGTGTGATGAATGCAAGCGTAAAGTGCGTAATTAGAGAACAAGTGTTTTAGTATTATTGATCATCTTTATTTTCAAAACTGAATAAATCCCTCCATCAAAGACCATTTATCAATGGTTTCTAGATGAGTTTATAAAATAAGAAGGTGGACTTACGATCGGAAGTAGTGGAACCCTAAAAAATTCGACATTTGTCTTTCCATTTTAAAACATTCAAACAATCTGACCATTCGGTCTACCAACAAACATTCTGTTCAGTTTAAGTCATACTTTTAGTGGAGAATAACTCCTATTGATCGACGAATCAGGACCACTCACACATGGAGATGACACATGGATTCCCACCCGATGTTACAATGCTAGACGACCAGCCATAATTCCTACGCGAAAGAGTAAATTAGAGCATACTAATCGGGGCGAAACAGCTTCTTTGCCTAGTTCTATTGTCTCTCTTTGAGAAATTTTGAAGTGTCTTTTAAATTAGAAGGGTTACCTCATATCGAGGATCGAACATCAAATTGATTTTGTGCACGGTGCTGCAATTACAGATCAACGCTTATAGGAGTAATCCCGAGGAGACAAGGAACTCCAAAAAGTAGGATTGGTGAATTGATGGAAAGGATGTGCTGGGAAAACGAGTCCGTGCGCGTTCCGGTGATTTTAGTTGCTACACCCGAAGGACGGACGTGGAGATTTGTATTTATTTTCATGCCATCCAAAACATTGTGGCTAAGATTCAAGGAACGAATCTTTTAGAGGAAGAGGAATGATGAGAATCAGAAGCACAAGGATCCGTGATGCAGAGCTTCTCTGACATTCATTAGAGATCAGTCTAATTATGGAAAATTCATATTCGGAATCTTTGTGAAACCTTGAGACACCCTATTATATTCATATTTCAGTGTTTGAGTTTATTACTATTTTAATTTGGAGTTGTTTTATTTTGAAATTGTTCTCAAGTCAAAGTGATTGCTTTATTTAATTTTGAGGATTTATTTTATTGAACTAGGAGTTGCTATTTCTTTTTAGAAAATATTTGCTTCAAATTTGGTGTTAATTTGCTGCTGATTTGGTGATGATTTGTTCTTGATTTGCTGTTTATTTGATTACCAAGCCTTATCCTAGAATTATCTAGTTTCTTTTTTTTTTTCTTCTCCTCATGGACATTTTTAGTGTGTTACTTTAGGAAAAAGTATGTTAGTTTCCTTTCTTGTATTTGACCAAATATTTACTTTCCTTGTGGCCGAATATTTAGTTTCATTATTACGTATTTTTAGGCTATTTATGAACATTATCCATTCTTCAAAGTTTTAAGTATTAATACGGAATTGAGAGTTTAAATTTCTCTTTAGTTTCTTAAAGAACTCTTTCAACTTATCAGTTGTTCTGTAGGCGTTCGTAGAGACCTCGATTGGATCTCCATCGCACGATTGTGGTGTCTTCACATACCAAGGTTCTTGCTTACTCTATAAAGCGGGTCGAGATCTTCCATCCAGAGACAAATGCTAGGCCAGTTCTTCCGAGCCATCGATCACGATCTCCTCACAGAGTTGGCATGAGGTTTGTATCGGATAGTTCACATAACAATGTTCGATATGACAGAATCATTAGATCAAATCATATTTGTCAGCATGCTGCAGATGTAGAACTTAGGTTTCTAAGCATTTTTAGATTATCAATTATGTAGACCTTGAGTCGATCTTTTTTTTGCTATTAACTTGAATGTTGCATCATCCTCTAAAGTTTTTAGCACTTTGCTTATGTATTTCTATTGATTATATTACTAACCTAAATCAATAAATTTATATATTTAAAAAAAATGAGTATTTTTAAGAAAATGAAATTATATTATTGACCCCAAATTTGGTCTTCTCTTGATTCTTTCATTATTTTTACATATTTGATTTGATTTTACTTTATTTTTGTATTTTATCTTGATATGCATAAGTTGATAAAAAAATGTTTAAAGCGAAGATTGAGAGTAAGCTAGTGCTTGAAACCATGTATCATTTTTGTATCTGTAAATACATTTTTCCCTGCAATAGAGAACAACACTTATTATATCAGTAAGCTAAAACTAGCTAAGGGTATCATCATATAGAAATGCGACTCTTGCAGTCTAATTTTTGTGTTTTTGTACACCACATGCATCTCATCGTGTAATAAACATACCAAACATCTGACATAGAACCTAACTGTTACATAAGAATAAATTATTTTGTTAGTACATATATATTTTACTTAAGTGGGTTGTAGTAACATATTAATTAGGATCACCATCTTCAGAAAGAGTGTAATCTGCCACCACTCTCTAGTCAATGGGAATCTTATGATACTTTTGCGCACAATCATTGATAAAAGGTGATTTACATGCTACAACTCTCTTTATCAGTCTTCATTGCTTCCATATTTTCTACCTTTTCTTGGTTAGGGTTTCCCTTTATCTTCTTCTCATCAAGTATAATGAGCTTTCCCTTTTCCATCTTCCTGCCAAAATCAGCATCGGAGTTTATGAAATACAACTTGGATTGCATGAAATCTTTCACAGTTCATGTCTCTTTACATTTATAGGCTCCTTATCTCTTTATTTTTCAGCCTCCTTTGGCTCTCTACATTTCAACCTCTTGCCTCTCTACATTTTAGCTTCAGCTCTCTACATTTGGGATCATGTCTCTATACATTTCTGAGTTCCTTGAATCTCATTCTCCTTCCTCTACATTTCGGCTCATGTCTCTCTACATTTACAGGCTCATGTCTCTTTACATTTTCAGCCTCATGGCTCTCTACATTTTCAACCTCTTGCCTCTCTACATTTTTAGCTTCATGGTACTCTACATTTTCGAGCTCATGTCTCTATACATTTGCAGGCTCATTGCTCTCTACATTCTCATGCTTTACATTTTCGGGCTCATGTGTTTCTACATTTGAATGCGCTTTATACCTTTTGACCTTATAGCCCTCTACATTTGCAGGCTCCTTGCTGGCTCCTACATTTGTCAGGCTCTACACTTTGGGCTCATGTCTCTCACCATTCTCTCATGATCTTGTTTTTCACCATTATTTGGTTGTTGTCTGATCTCTACCTTCATGAGCTTGGAAGGCACCAATCTCATGCACTAATAAGGTTGCCAACTGTAGGATTTGTTGGGATGTTTGCACCAGTCGAGCTTCTTGCCTAAGCTATTGTTTTCTAAGCTGCGTTTGTATTATCACGACTAACAGAACAAATCAATACAAAAATGTATATTTAACAAAAGGAAACAATTGCATGGAAACTTGATAGACATTTAACACACTTACATCCACATTCCCATAGTCACTGAACATGAAATTTCTTTCCCTGTGACACTGGCGTCTAAGCTAGATATCATTCTAACGAAGCTGTCTGACATTCTTAAGATTCAACCTTCACTAATAGTATATAGGTTTTTGTCAAGTATAACAACTGCAGAATATGAACATATAGGTATATTAACTAAACCTTAATGTAAAATATAATATCAATATAATGGCTTCTGACTTTAACAACAAATCTGAGAAGGTACTTGTAAAACGACAAACACCAAGCACTTTGTGTACAGCCTTACATTTACCATTTGGAAATTTCATATTCCATCTTAAGTATTTTTAGCATAAACTTGCCTGCCTAGTTTCAGCGACACATGATAATGTTGTCCATTACAAAATCCCTCACAGTCATGGATGTGATGCCTAAAATCCGAGGAATAAGTTGTCCGCTTTTACATCAACCGTGAAAACACTATGAATATTATATAACTCGATACCACACCGTTATGTTATTTACGAGATCCATAATTTAACAAAGCTCAGGCAGTCTCACGCTTGAAGTATAGTATATCAAAACCCAACATGTACAATACCTCCAATAACATGACCCATCAGGAAGGCCCAATATAACAGACAGCGCGCTCCAGGTCCATTTATCACATTCTACTTATAAAAACATGCAATGCTATATTAAAAATCGTCCATATGAGTTCAATTACAACTCTTTAACATATTAGTACATGCCAAAATTAATTTACTCTAAAAATTTTACAAAAATAATCATAAAGCCATAAGTCGGAGTTTCTCGTATGGCAGATGAGAAACCGTCCACCGGCCTTGTCATCCCACACTGAAATGTTTTTCTAAGTATGAGAATTCTCACGTAGTGGAATGTAATTCCTAAAGGCTACTATCTACAAATTGCATACAATGTCACCTTTGACAATTCACATTCCCATCAACAATTTCCAGAAGAATGATATGCAATCCACAGGATTTAGAATCCTGCATGTCGTGACCATGAGAAATGAGATGAGACTCACTCATGCACCATGCAAGTCATTTACGACTCCACACAAATATGAGTACCCGATGTCTTGATAAAATCAAATCGTGATGGATTGTCAATAAATCCCCTTTGAAATAAAATTGTATGTTTATAAATCAAAACTTTTGGATGTCACACCTCAGACTAATATTTCATATACAAAACCATGTATCTTTATGCGTAGAAAGGATTTTGGAGTCGCATGCCTTTACACTTTTTGACTTTTGTTGGGAAAAATGGGTTTAAGGCACAATGATTTAGCTATCTTTGAGCTAAAATTACAATGCGAATCCCTGGAAGAAACGCACTTCGGTGCAGTCCGCCGGAATGTATTCACTCATACATAGAGATGAGAGATCATATATTGGTTATAATGGTAAGGAGTGAATTAGAGTACCTCGAACCTCCCTTTGTAGAAAAATGAGTAACTAAAGTATGTTTTGGTAAGCGAAGACGGAAGTTAGACTAATTTTGAGACCAAAATTAGTAAAGTGGCGATTTAGTAGATCTTGGGGCCCGAAGCTAGTGAGGACAAAATTAGTGAAGTGAGTTATTACATCTTGGTTTTTAACCCCCAAATCGATTAAGGTCTATAGGACTAAGCAGGGACAAAATATTTTATAGTTTTTACAAAATAATTAATGTAACTAAAAAATTTAAACAAAAATTTATTAACTAATATTATCAAATAACTAATAATAAATACATGAAATAAAAAAAACAACATATATTATATATGATATAATATATTATAAAATATAAATTTAACAATATATAAGTGAACCATATATTATCCCCAAAAATATATTATGATTTTATAAATTATTATAAAAACATTATAATAATAATTATTATATATATTAAAATATAAAATAAAATAATAATAAATTATTTTTAAAATATAATCGGCGGGGCATGTGTATTTTGAATTGTGATTATATTACTTTATTCGAGTCCATTTCACACGAAACCATTTCCTAACTTTAGTTTTATTAAAAATCTAAATCACAGATCATGACTGCATACTTGAAGAGTAGGAAGTTCAGCATATATAATTAATGAGCTTTTCTAGGTCACTAGATTTATGAAGGATGAATTCGCGGCATGATTCCAGTTGTCATCCGAGATCTAGAGAATTTTCTAGGCTTCTACGAACCCTTATGACTAATTTATTATTTTTATTAACATTTTGCCATTTGAAAATTTCCTAATTTTTTGGGTTTCTGAAGTAACAACACTGAACCCATTATGTGAGGTTGAAAAATAGCTCAAACCTATTAAAAACCCGATTAAAATTAAAGTCAAACCATTGCACCATTAAGAATGAGAGTAGGCGGGAATCAGAAATAATTTGTCTCGTTACCATCGCCTCCTTTGCCTAATGTTAAAAACAAACAACTTAATACTCTCAATGCTATTATTACTATTGATAATCAAACTAAAAAAATTCCTATAATCGGCATTAAGTAAAAAGAAGGAAACACAAACATCACCTTGGTAGATATATACTTTCTTCAGGAATAAAAAGTCGTAATTTTATGCAGACACGTCACAAAAACGAAGCCGCGGTATTAAATTGTCCCGGTCTAAGTCAGGCCAGTTAGTCCGATCAGTACAAAATTGAAATCTGGCAATCTGCGTACCAAACTATGACCTAAAGGTTTAAGCATGAAAAGCATGTCCTACATCGGATGGGAACAAGACTTTAAAGGTATATATCTGCTCTTTCTTAGTTGGGTTTGGGCCGAGGGCACCTAATAAGTTTTCTTGAGGAAGACCTAGCTCATGCTTGGTTCACCACACATGCGCGCGCGCCGGCCAGCCCCGAACCTAGCCGGGTTTGGGTTTGGGATGTATATATCCAATTAATTTTTTTAAACTTGAAACATCAAAATGTATCTGTTTGCGAGGAGTTACCATTAGAGTCCAGCGATAAATCGTTTTGATAGCACTGTTATTTGAATGGGCGCCTTCTTCTCATGTAAGCCTTGACATGTCACGAGCAGTCGACCGAGCCAAGCTTCATGGTATGCCGAACAATCATGGCTGGAATCTATAAATAGGCCATTCATTCATTCATTTTGCATTCAATTCATTCATCCTGTTACATATCATCTTCGTTCTTTTTGGGGACACACCATGAGTTTTGGTTTGGCGATGACAAAAGAAGTTTCTTCATGTTGGGAGATCATTTCATCACGGGAGACATAATACCGGGCTCAAAGCACCCTTTATAGAGGCAATAATTTATCTTAAGGAGATAAGGTCGACATAAGACTTGATCATTCGATTGCAAGCGGGTTAACATTTGCTTTAAATTGTTTTTATTTTATATTAGTTTGCATCTTATTTTGTTCGGTTGTTTTGGTTTTAATCTTGATATAGGTTTGGATTTTATATCAATACGGTTTGAA
This sequence comes from Tetrastigma voinierianum, assembly GCA_016808115.1. Classification (NCBI taxonomy): domain Eukaryota; kingdom Viridiplantae; phylum Streptophyta; class Magnoliopsida; order Vitales; family Vitaceae; genus Tetrastigma; species Tetrastigma voinierianum. The sequence goes on along the minus strand of JAEQBH010008460.1, from coordinate 53,984 downwards.
CAACCTAACACTTTCCTTTGCCAGATGTATGAATGATAACTAGGTCTTTATTGAGGAGTACCTAGCCCTTCTTGCTATTGCAGGCTGAGTTTTTTCCATGTCATGCAGTGTAGTGCGACTCTGTTGAACTTTGTCCAATGGTACCCAGGCCCTTATCAATCACACCAATTGTAGTGCAGTTTTAACCATCACCTCCACACCGCCAAATAGATATTACCCATGCATATGCAATGTAATGCCTCCATTGCATGTCAATGTCATCATCACATATGCAATGAATATCACATGGACAATTTAAATCATACATTTCACCATGTATCATGGATAGTTATATCATGTACATATAATTTCCAAATTCAAACACTCATCCATGATATCAATACATTAAAAACATGTATATCAACACTTTATCAAACAACAACAATAAACATATTATTTAAAAATCAGTAACAACTTTTATAATCCTCATGGCCAAATGTGACATATAATATACCCTACAAAACAACTGACAGTCATAATAGGCCATAAAATAGCTCAGACCAACACTTAACATGCCATAAAAATGGCACGAACAACCCCTTAACGAGCCGCGAAACAACTCGAATAGGCCCTTAAATAGGCCATAAAAATAGCTCCAAATGAACATAAAACAACTGAACAGCCTTAACATACCATAAAAATAGCTCCAAGCAGGCCCCTTAAAAGCCATAAAAATAGCCTAGGCAACCCTTAACATATCATGCAAAAATATCTCAAACATACTTACTTAAATTGGTTATAAAACCAATAAACATGCATAAATTGTATAAAATCAACCCCTAAACAGATTTTAATCCAAACACTTCTTTGAACATGATACAAACAATCACAAATTAACCTGCAAAACCTGCCACAAACGGACCATAAAAAGGACCATAAATTGTCGAAAATAGTCAAACGACCCATAAACACCCTAACCACAATCCCTCGATAAATCAATCCACAAAAAGTAGGAATAAGCCAAAGTAGGAAGAATCTCTGCTCTTGGGAGTGTAGTAGAATAGTGATCTTGAGAACACCTCCTAAACCCGAAAGCACAATTTCCCCAAATCTCTTCTTTGATCTTTGGCAAAATATCTCATTTTTGTACACTGCAGTAGCCCTCGCCAGGCGATGGAACTTTAGTTCTTGGCTCAAGCAGTTAATTATGGAACCGTGGATCGTGAAGAGAGCTTGGATTCTCTTTCTCTCCCTCTTGCTCTCTCTCACGTAAAAACCTGAAAAGTAAGAGATGTTCTACCCTCCACCCCTCATTTTAACCTTATCTTTTAATTTTAAAGGCTTGGCCCACGTCGACCTACGTGTTCACGACTTGTTCGAGTCTGTTTTCTCCTCGAAACTATTTATTTTGTCATGATTTAAATTCAAATTATTTTACATAAATTTTATTTAAATTATTTTCCAACTTTCAAGATTTTTTCAAAAATCTCGTTTTTTTTAGGGTTCACTAGACTCCCATTGCCCAAAAAATCGTGAAAAAATCCGATTATATCGGAATTCAACTAAATTCGTTGGATACTAGATTTTGTAAGACAAATCCAATGATGAGGTCTATTTCATCATCCAAGATTTAGAAAATTTTAGAGTCTGCGGCTGTACCACAGCAATTTGCAATTTGTCCTTTTGGAAAATTCAGTTGGAATTTACAATGGATCCCTTCAAGCTTGCTATTTGAATTTATTGCTATTTAATTTATATTATTATTAGATTTTACTTTCTTTCAGAAATGTTTAGAAATATTTTCTTTAGGACTTTCTCTTATGGAAGAGAGAGACTAAATTTTAATGCAATTATAGTAAGAAAATATTTTAATATATATAATATTATTTTAATATATAAAAATTTTAACTCAAAATTTAGTCAAACTACTATTTATATAGTTATGAAATATTTATAATTTCAATTTTTATAAATAAAAATATTATAGCAGGATTCAGTAGTTTGACTTCACATTTTTTATTTTTGTGTAGGTTTTTCAAGAGGATTAAAATTTCATGCATATAGGAAATTATTGCTTTGTTATCAAATAAATATCTTTTATTGATTGGATATACTTAATAGTTATTTGGATTCTTGTATGTTTTTTATTTATTTTATTTATTTATTTATTTTTTTAAACACAACCTTTTAAATGAGTACATTTGATGTGCTTTTTCTTTAATTATTTTTTATTTTATTTATGTTTGGTATTTGTTATAATATTATAAATTTATTTTCATCTAGTTTATATTTAGTTCACCATTAATTTATTTTGAAAATTTTTAAAGTATCAATGTACTAAATTATTTGGGAAAGATTTTTCACAAAAATAGTTTGATAATGTTAATTTTTCAATTTATTAATTTTAAAGTATGGATTTTTGGATAATGTAAATATATTAGTTTTATTTTTATATTTTTAATATTAAAATTTTAAATATAGTAGATTAAAATTTTATTTTTACTCAATTTTTAAGTAGAGCAGATACAGCCAAATTAAATTATTTTAATCGGTTATTATCACTATAACCAAACTGATTGATTTTATCGATTGTATATTTCTAATTGTATTGTTTTGATTTTAATTTATTAAAACTTATCATGTCAGTTGATTACAATTTTATATTAAAACCGAACAAAAATAAGTATGCACAACCTATTAATTACCATAATTTTAATTGAAGTCGAGTTATATTGGTTATCATGCATGATGCATGGTCTGTAACTGGCAACCTTAACCAGGAGTTGAATTTGCACTTTCAGCTATGTGATCATTGAGCATACTCTAGAGTATTGATGATTTAGAGTTACAATATCTCATATTTGATCACCATTGCATACTAAGGGCATACCCTCGCCACTTAAGTTACCATATCATTAGTAAGCTTCATTGCCATCATATTGAGTTATTGACCTTTTTTATTTGCATATTGGGGCATATCTCATCTGCAATGCCTTATGCTTTTCCCTTTTCATTGGAGCCTGAAGCTTCATTTTATTGTTTCAATGCCAGGCCATGTATCGACTACATTATTTTCTTTCTTTTTCGAACTTGGAGCTCACTTTCTCATTTTTTTCCATTTTAGGCCATAAGTCTTGTATCGCCCTAAGGCACTTTCTTTCATTTGAACTGGAACTCGCTTTCTTATTTTCCATTTAGGCCATAAGTCTTGCTTCGCCCTAAGGCAGTTTCTTTCATTTAAACCGGAACTAAGCTTTCGTTTTCCATTTTAGGCCTGACTAAATCTTCCCTTTGTCATCCATTTGTTTGTTTGGTCATGAAGCGACAACACTCCCGATCTATCGCATTCTTCCGTTTATTCTTAAATATCGGCCTTTTATCGATCGAATTGCATTCTTCGTTTATGCTGGCGTGGGCGTTGGCATATCTGATTTGTCATGTCTCTTGTTTTATTTCAGCGTAAGCAGCGCTATCGATCAAATCATGTCTTATTTTTGTCTTCTGGTAGACAACACCTATCTTATTTGTCAGTCTCTTGTTTTGTTTTGGCTTAGACAACACTCATCACGATCAGATTGTCTTTCTTTGGAGTTTATCTTACAACGTGACTGACACCTATACGATCAAATCATATCTATATTTGTTTCGCCAGATGACACTCATACGATCCGTCACATTCTTTCTTTTTGTCTTCGAGCATAAACAACACCTATGTGATCTTCAGATTCTTTCATTTTGTTTCCCGGTATGGACAGGCGGCACCTATATGATCTGTCAAGTCTCTTGTTTTGTTTTAGCATAAATGATACCTATACGATCCGTCGCTTTCTTTCATTTTGTCTTACAGCATAGACACTGACACTCACAGCGATCTGTCATGACTCGTGTTTTGTTTTTGCGTGAAACGCATCGAATAATTGGCATTTTTCATTTTTGTCTTGAGCATAGGCGACACCTGCTCGGTCGTTGTGTTCTTTCATTTTGCCTTAAGCGTAGATGTACATATGATCCGTCATGTCTTATGTTTGTTTGGAGGGTGTAAGCGGTACTGCCGTCGATCCATCGCGTTCTTTAGTTTGTACTTACGATATGAGGCGGCCTTTATATGATCCATCATGTCTCATGTATTGTTTTTAGCATAGATGACTCCTATACAATCCGTCACGTTCTTTCGTTTTGTCTTGTAGCATAGACATAACCTATACAATCCGTCGCATTCTTTCGTTTTGTCTTGCAGAATAGACGACACCTATATGATCAATCATGTCTCGTGTTTTGTTTTTGGCGTAGACGAAACCCATACTATCCTTCCCGTTCTTTCGTTTTGTCTTAAATGGCACCTATCATTCATCATGTCTCATGTTATGTTTCAAGCGTGAATGCTTTGTCTGATCAAATCCCGCGTTCTTTGTTTGTCTTCCACCATAGGCGACACCTATACAATCCGTCATCTCTTGTTTTGTTTTAGCATAGATAACCGCTGTCGATCCGATTCGCGTCTTACTGTTTTGTCTTCAACATGGACAGTATGAGACCCGTCGCACGCCCGTCACCCCAGGCAAACCCGATTAGTGGTCTGAATCGATTTGAGAGACATGATCCTCCTTTCATTTCAATCAAATACAAAAAAAAAAAAAAATTCAATACATTTTCAATACAAACACATTTAAATACTCATTAGGTATACGTAAAAATATACATTAAACATTTTTGCGGAAGGCTCATCATTTGGGATAACTTCCACATTGTACAAGTATTTACAAAATTTATCGTGATTTTCTAATATAAAATATTTACAAAATAGAATAAAGTTTAACTTTCTCAAGATACTTTATACAAAAAAGTAATTCATTTCATTGCATGCATATATGAGATTCTTATCCTCTGAATGGCTTTAACGTAGCTCACATGTTTGTGCAGTCTTCACTCTTGTACCTATTCGCGTACTTGCGTTGATAAAAACAACCGCACTAAACATTTCATGATTAATAGTTTCTATGATTCGATTCTCTCTTCATTTCATTTTAAATCGAAACCGCATGATTTTTATAAAACAATGCTTTTAGTACAATTTTCAATTACCAATCGATTACAATACGTATCTATATATTTATTCAATAAATAAATTACAATTCATTAGTCATCTCAAGCTATATACATTTTCATAGAGACGAGAAGAAAGAAAAAAATCATTCAAAGCACTAATCGTGTATTTTAAATCTCATTATCATTTACCATATGAATTTAACCTAAGCTTTTGATTGCACGGGATACTTGAATCATCGACACGGTCCCTCTAGGCTACAGGCCAGCATATATATATATATATATATATATATATATATATATATATAAAATATGTACTCGATTGGTGTCTTTGCTCTGGAAATCCACCTCTTTATCCCAGCCTTCAAGCTCCCCAGATCGAGTATGTCGCCAATAGTACATTTGTTCGACTCTTATTGGTATACCAATTTATCTTCTTTCAATTCTAACAGTTTAACATTCTTTTGAGGCATTCAAATCTCAATACAATTTACAATAGTATATATATACATTTGTAGCCACAAATAGAACATTTTCACATTCATGCAATTTTCTTATGCAATTAGTTTCACAAGCAATTATATATAAATCACTTAAAACAAATCATTTCAAACACAAATCAATATACTTTCTTATCAATTATTTCCTAAAAATTCAAATCATTGTAATTATTCAAATATTTTAGAAATAGAGAGAGTTTGAGCGAACAAAATGTCAACTGATTTGATGTGAATGTCTAGAAACGATGCGAGAACTCCTCGCCCATCAGCCCTATTCAAATACAGTAGAAAACCACATATTAGTAAGTTATTTTAAGAGTTCTATTTTTAGCAGAGATTGAATCATCATTTGGATAACACACAAACTTAAATTCTGACATTTCAATGCTAAACTAGTCGATATGCCTAAGCTCACTTTGGATCACCTACTATTTTTTATTTATGTTTTATCGGTTGCAGGATCTTAGCTCCATAAATTTGTAATGGTTCCTTGCTCATTTTGAAGCTATGGTTCTAAGGTTTCTTCTCCAATTGGAATCATCCAATTTGGATTACCCAAACTCAAGTTGCAGCATTTTAATGCCAAATTAGTCGATATGCCTAGCTCACTGGATCACCCACTGGTTTTTTTATTTTATTTCTGGTCTGCTCCATAAATTTGTAATAGTTCCTTCACTCATTTGAAGCTATAGTTTTAAGTTTTCTTCTCTAATTGGAATCATCAATTTGGATCACTCAAACTCAAGTGTATTTTGTGTAAACTAGTCGATATGTCCAGCTCATTGAATCACCCACTGTTTTTTCGATTTTGAGGTCTGCTCATAATTAGTAATAGTTCTATCATTTGAAACTATGGTTCTAGTTTCTCTCCCCGAATTGGAATCATCGATTTGAATCGCTATTTAAATTATTACGATTTACATCTAGACTACTTTATTTTACAAAATAGAATCTGCATAGCTCCACTTTGACGGCAGATTTCTGACACTTTTAGGTTACAATTATACAATTTCCTTCATATAAATTATTTCCCTAAAAGAATGGTTACAATTTTGAATCACTCAATTTGGATAAGTAGAACTCATTTTATGTAAAACATCCACAACTACACCAAAACAAGGCATACCGTAGGCTCTCAGACTCACCTTTAAGCCCATGTTAAGGGAGCCTTAGTACCTGAGTTATCACCAATTCCCTTCTATATATTTATAAACCTTATCTCTTATAGTTTTTAAAAATTAGAATCATTTCATTTAGATACTTATAACTTAACCTATAGCCAAGAAACAAGAACATGGGTTTGACAAATTTTACAACATTTCCTTTTAAGCCCAACATTTCCCTTTACAAACATTCCTCAAAACCAATCCAAACCAATACCAATCAATATGCTCTCTTCAAAACTCAACCCAAAACAACCTCTAACTCAACTGTAATACAAACACATTCAATGAGATGGATTACCCGAAGTCCAACTGAGAAAAAAGGTTAGGTTGTTTTCTTACCTCAAAGCTTTGTCTTTCTTTCTTTCTTCTGCTCATGCTTGATCACTTCATCTTGTTTTACATGGAATGAGAAATCACCAATATTAGGCTTCTCCTTCTTCTCTCTCTCAATCATGTCTCTTTTCTCTCAGGCTAAAATGCCACAAATGGGAGTTATGCCCATTTACAAATTAAAATTTAGTCTTAGAATCAAAATCTTACTAAGGCCTTGTTAGCCTACACACTAATTCTATCATTTCTCGTATTCTCATTTTAAGTTTCATTTCACATTCATTTTCATTTCATTTTCATTTTACATTTTCTTAATTGACTATTGTTTCTGACACCAGTCCCCATTTGGCATTTTGCCAAATTTATTTATTTTAATCATTTTCCTCCATGTTGGTAGAGCACTTAGCACTTCGTAACATAGCTTAGTTTTCTTATTAGTTTTGAGGCTTTCATCTTGGTTTAGTGCAGCCTTCTTGTCTTATCCATGTCTTCCTCAACGCTCTTCCTCAGTTTCTCATGTGTACATTCTTATACCAGTGGTCCGACTATCATCGGCGACATCGTTCTTACCACATGAGAGGCCTTTTAAGGGAGGTTTGGACTTGCTTTGTTACTTTAGTAGCATCTTAGGCGTTTCTTTATTGTTTTATTTTTTAGGTTAGAGCCTCTTAAGTTGCCTCGATTTGAAGCGAGGAGTGTTGGTATACCACATGAACCTTTTGAGTCCCTTCTTATTCCTTAATGGGATTCATCTCTACGTTTCGCTTGCTTTTCGTTTGCTTCACATAATTGTTCTTGCTCCTTCCTTTCATTGAACTCAATCAAGAACATATTATTAACCCTAAATTTAGTAAATCATCTTCCCTTAGGGATTAATTTCACTTGCTTTTGGGGTTAGGGGGGTGGGGCTTGGAAACGACCATGTCAAAATGGGGGGACACAATCAAAAGAAGAGACAGGAGGGAAGTCGATGGACCCAAAGAAAGTCGTAGTGAATGAGAGAAAGGAGTTGACTTTGATGAAGAAATGGGAAAGATGGGAGGATCACATGGAGTTTCTAAAGTTGTAGTTTTTCTTCTCTCCTCTAGTTGTGATGGTTGATAAATTTTCTTCTAGTTGTTGAATATATAGCTTTTGTAGTATTATATATAAATCAATGATTTCCCTCATAATTTTTTGTATTTTATAGACTCATGGGTTTTGGACATATTTAGAATTATTTAAAAATTTACTAAAATAAGTCAAAAAAGAAAATAATGTCCAGAATTATTGATAATATTAAATCAGCATACATGACTTTATTAATCAATAACATTGTAATTTTAAGTTAATGTTCACGTAGTCTTCACCATTATACTTTAAAAAACACAATACCATAGTATCCTGGTGTAACTGAACTTTAAAAATTACAATGTACGATTAATGGCTGCGACATTGGTATTTTATAAAAATAATATTGAAACCCTTTTATTACCTAAATTATAACCTAATACACATATAAAAATACAGCCAATTCATTACTTTACATTCAATAGCATACTAATTATTGACTTTTTATATGTATGTTATTAAAAAAAATTATCAATACACCACTAATACAACTATCATACAATCGGCAATCTCGGTAGCACCATCATGGCTTTCAGCGCGCTCCATTATTAGTATGCTAGAAGCTGTACTAACCATTATAGTAAGTCTACGTCAAATCTAAGTAATTGAAGGAAATAGAATGAGACATACAGACCCTTCTTGTTTCCAAATAAAAAGAGGATCCTAGTAATGCTAGGATGGAAACCACGTGCAACATTCTATAATACCTCATCTACATTACATTATTATCTTCCGATAACTAAGACAACTAATTCATCAGATCTTGAGATCCTCTAAGCTCAGTAGATGGTGGGATCTACTAGTAGCTCTTAAGAAAAGCAACGACCATCAAAATCCATGTATAATATTTGGTAGTCCATGAACAGAAGAACCTAGGATATTAGCAACATCTTGTAATATGATGTCTTATCTCTAACCATTAAATGAAATGTGTGTCACAAGGCATATCTCGACGAACTTCGTGATGGGGGCCCAGTTGAGTGTGACATGCGATCGTTACGGACCATGGAAATTGGGAATTGAATCACGAAGGTGAATCACGAGGATCCATCAACCACTAAGACTTTGACATCTGGTAGCCGACGTATGAGTACCAGCGAAAGCTTCTATAATTACAAGATATCAATACAAATAAAATTTCTGCCTTACCGGTACATAGTAATTGAAAACAATAATTTATATTTGAAAAATACATACTTCGAAGTAGTTTCACTAAAATGAGACCGATGTCTATCTTGTAAAACCAAGGCGGAATCCCAGCTCGCAGATCCTACATCATAAAAGCCCTCGAATGCCATCTTGTAACATATAAATCAATAACAATTAGCTGACAATATAAAGTACTAGTATATAGATAGCAATGCGGAATTGTAAGACGATGCCATAATAACAAAAAAACATACACATGTTTCCATCAACCAGTTCCTATTTTGACGAATCGTGATTGTGACCAGTTGTTTGCACAACCACATGTAAATAGTAGTCTTCCTCTCTGATCATTTCATTATACCAGTAGGTTGATTTAGGGCGTCACATGATGTGTTTCATTGACTCATAAGGCATAATGGTTGAACCCATCATAAGAGTCATTCATGGTATTCATCGAAGATGGGATGGAGCAAGGTTGCCCATGTATCATAGTACAATTAGATCTTGTAGTAGCCTTGAACAAATGATCAAAATCCTCTGAAATGAAGCTAACATGCTGTTATAATATATGGCTATAGGAAATCCATATACTTAGTATCTTATCTGAAGTGCAGTCATTTATAGTCATATAAGTTGAGGAGTGATGTATTAGACCTCTCTTTGACTTGAGATGAAATCGTCCTTGGTTGTGATCATAAAGAACAATCTTAAATGATCCAGCCTTAACCACATGTCACTTAATCTTAGCATTACCATATGGAGATATCACACTCATCTGTGCAATCTGTTTCTTGTTCATGCATCAATATCTATTGAGCACAAAAGGTCGATTGAACCAATGCGATTCTGAAAGCTCTAGCTCCTTTAAGAACACTATGAAACCTCAGCCCTTATTTGTAATCATTATCACATAACTTCCACCTCCATCATGAAATTACATTTCCCAAAAGTTGCCTCCATGACACACCGCCTGCAGTGGCGGTGTGCGACCCGACTCATGAGGAAATCACTGATCTCGTTTACCTCTAGCGACTAGAAACTCCCTCACAATAGTGAGCCGTATTGCTTGCTAAAACCTCCATAAAAATTTTTTCTTTTATTTTCGACTTAGGATTTGGTAAAATCTTAGCGGTAGGAAAACCTCGTGACATGGCAGTGCATATGAAACAATTCAAATCACAATATATACAATTTATACTTTATCAAATATGAAACCAACATCCAACACATTCTCACAATACTAAACTATGTACATACATATATTTCATTGTATATTAAAGTCTTTTCCATACATAATATTCATAATTACGGCCTTATGCAATGTGAGACAAATCCTGTGTGCTCCAGCGTCTTACGTACATGCAGAAATAGTTTTAAAATAGAAAATAATAGGCTAAACAGGCGTCGGTAGTATATCATTTTTATAAAATGTTTTGCTTTTCAGAAGCTTATCTTAAAAATGTAAAACTCTCTTTTACAAATATTTTCAGGAAGCTTTACTTTACTTCTTGCTAAAGTTTCTAAAACTTTTTCTTTGCTTGCTTGCTTTGTACTTGTACTTTTGCTTTGCTTTTCTTTAAAAGCTTATAAAACTCTTATTGCACTTTGAAGTTATAAACTTCTACTCAAAAATTTCTCTTGCTTAGCCTTTATCTTATCAAAGTTTCTTAAAACCTTTCACAAACCTTTTGCTGCAAAATTTCTCGAACTTTTCTGCAGACTTAGCTCCTTGCATGCTTTGAAAATAAAGCGGGAGCCTAGGCTCAGCGGATTTTGCTTTAAAATCCACCGGGAGCTTAGCTCAACGGTCGTTTGAAATCTAAGAAAGCGGGTGCTTGAAACAACTGGGTTCTTTAAAACTCTCAGGCTTCAGGCGAGCCGTGAAACCCAAATGGTTGATTACTAAGAAGCGTATATCATGTATAAAACATCAACCAACTGGAGGCTATTTTGCTTGTTGTGCCCTAGTGAACGGGAGCACCGTGCATCGACCGTGCGAATTAAGGAGGACACATGTCCGCATCACCTTTTTCCTATGAATATGGTGGAATTGACCCCGGTGTCGCCATCACCATAATTTAGCTAGAGCTCATAACCTTATATACTCCCGCATTTCGCTACGCTTTCCTTTAAATGCATGATGTATGACCTAATTTTGCCGACCAGGCAAAACTACAATGCGTGTATGAGATCCTAACACCACCGTGCACGTACGGAATACCTATGACCGGTTTGCTTGCTTAGAACTAGGGAATGCCTGTTTTAGCAAATGGTCTTTTGCTTGCTTGTTTGTTTCTCGGAAAATGGTTTTACAATTTAAAACCATTCGCTTACTTGTTTATTGAAAAATGTCAATTATTCAAAACCATTTTGCTTACTTATTACTTGAAAATGGTTTAATTATTCTAAACCATTCATGATTGCTAAAAATGGTTTAATTATTCAAAACCATTGACTTGCTTGCTTGCTTGAAAAATGGTTTACAATTCAAAAACCATTTTCTTACTTGCTTTCTAATTCATTGCTTGCTTCTTGAAAATGGTTTGTAATCAAAACCATGAAATAATTGTATGTAAACAGCTTTATAATAATAATAATACACTAGTATTTGGTAAAACAGCTTAAACACTCACATCTTTTTGCTTGCTAAACTTGGAGCACAAGCTCCACTTTTCCACCTTGCTTTTTAACCTACACTCAACTCTAATACCGATACGACAACAATCGCCACGATAACGAGCACTTTAACGTATTCCTAGACTTTAGTCACACTCAACGGGTTACGAGGTACACTACGTTGTCTAGTCCTAATCTTATTCAACCTATCTTAATCATTTAATAAGGTTCCTAAACTATCGGTGTACGAATTCTGGCTTAAATACACAAAAACACAAGATTCAAGTATTTTGGGCACACATGTACCTAAGACACCCCGGACATACCGGTACATGTTGTATTTTGTTGTGGCATGTACCGGTACATGTTGACATGTACCGCACATGTTGGCCTTTCTGCGGGAGGTGTACCGGTACACCCCTACATGTACCTGCACACCAAATTCTTTGCCCATATTTGCTTCTTCTTTTGGCCACTCGACAACATTTCATCATAACTCTAATTCATATAACCTCAAGAATCATCATGGAAATCATCCAAAAACAACTCCAAAATACTTGTATTGGTGGTTTGGAACCTCATACCACAAAACCCTAGATGAAAATCCAAGAACTCAACCTAGGTCCACCAATTCTTTTTAAACATCATATAATTTGATGATTCCATGTTTATTTTCCACCAATTGGGGTTTTACTCATAACCCCATTCAAAGTTTATGCATCTTTGCACAAAACCTAGACCAAATAGTGAACAAATCTCCATACTCAATTCTAATAATCCAAATACACTTGATTCCAAGACAAAACATACCTCGCGATTTTGACTTTTCCTCCCTCCTTCTTCCTCTTCTTCTCTCCCTTGCTCTTTCTTTCTCCTCCTCACGAGTTTGCTAGGGTTAGACTTGAGACCAAAATGAAATTTTTGGCTTTGCCTTCCTTTATAATATCAAGTCTCTTCTAATTACAATTAAGTCCTTCATCTCCCAAGAATTTTAAGATCAACTTTCATATTTATACGACGTCCATCTTCTACTCATTTTATGACTTACATGTCCTTTTTGCTAAATGACAATTGTACCCTTCTTTTATTACCACATTCCAGGTTTTCTAAATTATCATTTCATAATTTCATCTCCAAAATATTACAATGTGACACTTGGTACTCTTATACGCCCCTACAGGTTCATGTACTATGCATTCTCTCGGGACGAGGCGTTACATCAACCATCGGTGTGTCCATATTCTTATTGAATTTTTCCAACTTCAGTTGCTAAAGCTGCTCTGCATTCTTTAAGATTTATCTTTGAATTGATTCATAAAATTGCTTGTAAGATGATGCATGGAAATCCTATGATATGCATATGGTTCAGTCCAACCAAGATGAACATTAGTCATTGTTGCCATAATGTCTGGATGTCTGTCAAATATAACACAAAGTCTCATTCATTGAGTTACCTTGTTTCTAATACATGCCAAGAATCATTCCTAGCTATCAATATTCTCTTATTCTGTAATAGCAAATGCTAGTGGAAACAACTAATTATTTCACATAAACTATAGCAACTGGCTAACGTGCCTCTTTATACTTCTCACACAAATGTGTACCATCAATACTAGTGATGGCTAACAATGATTGAATCCTTTAATAGATGGATGAAAAGCTCATAAAACATGTTAAAATGTCTTGGTGTTATGCATATGACTGTCAAATGTTTTCTAAGTTACAACACATTCAGGATTTGCCCGCTCTAATGCCATGAAGAAACGTGGCAGATCTACATATGATTTATGGAAGTCCCCAAATAAGATTGCAAGTGCTTTATGTTTTCCAACCAATGCCTTCTTGTATAATATTTCATATCCAAATTTTTCCATAATGGTTGCTTGGATAGCAGCTACTGACAAAGTGAACTGTGCCTTAATCATTGCCTTGATATGATCAAAATAATCGGCTGGAGTCGACTGTTGATGGTCCCAATTCACAAGGGATTGACATAAGTATGTGGACCTTATACTTATTGATTACTTAAAAAAATATGTACCTTCACAACCATAATACGTAAGCTTCCATGCACATTACCTCTATTTACATCTTAAATACCAGCAATTTTGTGAAGATGCACCACTACATATTGTCGGGTGTAAGCCAATGAGTACACCTAATAATATTCAAAGCAGCTTTGGAAGTAAAAACCTGACCAACTAAAAATTCTTCACTTGAGTTTCCAGTATTATAGTTCACCTGTGGAGTCCAGTCACTTGAAACAACATTACCAATGTTTTCAACATTTTCAAATTGAGGTGATGGTGCTAAGTAATACTTAACAGTTCCCCTCTCATCTAGGTTCTCATCTAGGTCCTTAGGATTAGGGTCCTCATTATCTGGGTTATTTAAGACATCACAACTTGGCACATCCCCAGAGACATATCTCCTTTGCTCATTCTCCATAAGTTGGTTAATAGTTAAGAAAGACGAAACATGTCCATCACTTTCATTGTCATCATCTTCATCACCTCCGTCATCTTCACAATCTTGATCATCTTCATTTACTTCACATCTATTAGTTACAATAACTGGAGCGCTACTAGGCCCACACTCACAGTCCAATTCCTCAACATTAACATTTTCTCCAAGTAATAAATTTGTGTAAGTGCCAACTGATTGATTCACTTGTGGCTTAACACCTAGTTGAAGATACAATTCAATTTCCTTCATTCCAACTGTGTTAACCAATTTCAACATTCGATACAAACTATTATCATCCCAAATTGGACAAGATTTGAACCTATTTCCAATTTTCAAGGGATACTTACAAGTGAGGACTAATTTAAACCTTTCTTTATCAATATCTATCATTTAGTATATCATAGCTAACAACTGATCATATATGCGATCAATCGGTACATCCAAAGGCATAATAACAACTTTGTTCCCAACAATTTCACTTATGTTTCAGTCATTTCGGTTTTTCCATTATAAAAATATATGACCGGGAATAGTGGAGCACACATTATTTACTTACACAAAATGTCATTCATAAGATAATATTCTTAACAAAGTTGTCTTACAAAAAAAACACACCAAGTGGAATGCCAATAGTTACCAAAACCATACAACACATAAATCACTTAATTCAGATAATGAAAACAGTTTTCATTAAACCCTAAACATATATAGATAGAAAAGGTATAATCACAAATGTATTCACAAAAAAATAATAAGACACTGCATTTACACCAGGGATCACATAAACAAAAGAAAAAAGAAAGAAAATGTTATGCTAGGTTTCTAAAGTCGCAATAAAGGAAAATTTGAGTAGAGGTTGCTCAATATAACATTTCAGGAGCGCAAGATAGTGCCAGAAATGTACCAATGTTATGGCCCCAGTTGATGATGAAGTGGCAGGCATGAATCTCTAAAAAAAAAACAAACTAGGGAATTCTTTTTCTTTACCTAGTTTTCCCCACTACCAACAAGTTCTAGACATGCAACAATGATGATAATGTGATGCCACAAAACCCGAGGGTTTGTTGACCAACCGTCAACCAGCTAAAAACTTATTGATGTCGGATAACCCGATACCACACTATTGTGTCCCCTTTACAGAGACCTATAATTTAACAAAAATCAGACTTAGTTTCTTTTGTACAGGGAGCTCTATCCACAAATACAACTTGTACAACAGATAATAGCATGGCCCATTTGGGGCCAAATATCATACCATGACCTCTCCGGGTCCATCTACAAGTAAAAATGACCACATAAGGTCCATTTATCCATACTCAAACATAATGCACAAGGCTATAATACCATAGTCTTAAGAGTTTAATTACAATACTTTACACAAAACATATATCAAAACAAGCTTTGTCCTTAATATATTTTACAAAAGTAAGAACCAAAGCCATAACCTAGCTTTTTCACACGCATGTCTTCGAGTGAGTGCCATCTCCCGCACACTCCCTGGTCCCCGAAAAGGGTCCCACACCAGCGAGCACGCCCAAGAGAGCAAAACCTACGCAGGTTACTTCCCCACCTAAGTGCACATGCAATGGTTATGTCACAAAAAAAAAAAAAAAAAAAAAAAAAAAAACACATTTCAATCAAGATTATGCAAACCTAGAATGGAATTCTACATGTCATGAATGAGATGCGACTCACCATGTCCCATGTACCGATTCCTCACATACTCCATCAAACCTGAGTCCCAACCGACTCCTATCACATAATGCCGAAACCCATGCGTGATAAAATCCACCATTCTTGGATTACATCCAATGATCATTTTACAAAACAAATGAGCCAAAAACCAAAAAAGCTTTTTGGATGTTCACCTCAATGATCATTAGTTTTTAAAAATCCATGTGTCTTTTATAGGTGATGAATTTTCTAGGGTCCCACCGCAGGCTTCGCAAACCTTCCCACACTTTTACGGGCTTTCACCGATGGATCCATATGTGTAACATAAAAGATAACGGAGCTTTCACTTGACACATAGTTTCATTTTCCATTTTCAAACCGTGTGACTCAATTTGGAGGTTGTCCCATTTTCCGAGCCCACACAATCAACACTAAACGTAGTGTTAATTTACAGCCATGCAAACTGTGGAACTTTATTGGACATCGTTCAAGGTATCATGTCCACCACCCATTCACCAAGAATGGTGAATGATAACAACCATCCACACACACCCATTTCATGCGATGTCCCCGTGCATATGAAATGCAATTATACCATTTCATGCTTGTACCATGTCACACATATATATAATGAATGCTATATGGACAATTCTACCCATACATTACACTTAGGCATCATTTGGACAATTATATCAATCAACATACAATTTCCAAATAAATCACACAAATCTTGTCAACATATTCATACACACATACATACTCTCCACATGTCAATACTTTAGGACACACAAATTGACATCCAATCAATTACTACCAAGCATTGCATTCAAACTCAAGCAATGACAACCTCATCCTCAAGACCAATTGTGGCATAGAGATTCCCACAAAAAATTCCAAATAACAAGCCATAACAGACCATAGGATAGTTATGAACTCGGTTAAGAAACTAGCCCCCTAATAGTCCCAAAATCTGGACACAAATCATTAAACAACCTAAGCTGAAGTAGTCCCGGAAAACAGACCATAACTTGAGTTATAGAGGCCCAATTTGGGTTATTCAAAAGCTTAACATCAATTTCTCAGATAGAGCTACAATTTCCTTGAAGGATAATAGTCAAAATTCTCACTTTTTCCCAACCTAAAATCGGCCTAAAAACTGATAAGAGGTTTGACTAAAACAGGCAAGCAAATTCGTGGCAACTCAAAAACGAATTATAACTTGGGTTATAGATGTCCAATTTGAGTGATTCAAAATCCTAACATCAAGTTCACAAATTCATCTACAATTTTCATGAGGATACTACTTCAAGTTCCATATTTTTCCCAACCGAAAATCAGTCCCAAACTCGGATTAATAAACAGCTTACAAATTTGTCGTGGATAATTTCGGAAATTAAATGGACCATAACTTGCACTATAGAGGTCCAATTTAGGTAATTCAAAAGCCTAGCCTCAATTTCACAATCTCAGCTACAATTGTCATAAAGGACACTAGTTCAAAGTCCCTTCTTTTTCCAACCAAAAATCAATCCCAATACCTGGACACAAACAGTTAACATCTTAAGCTGTGACAATTCCGGAGATTAAATAGACCATAACTTGAGCTATAGAGGTCCAATTTAGTTAATTTAATAGCCTAACCTCAAGTTCACAACTCAGTTACAATTTTCATAAAGAATACTAGTCCAAAGTCCCTCTTTTTCCCAACCAAAAATCAGTCCCAATACCTGGACACGAACAGTTAATAGCCTAAGCTATGACAATTCCGGAAATCAAATGGACCATAACTTAAGCTATAGAGGTCCAATTTAGGTACTTCAAAAGCCTAACCTCAAGTTCACAACTTCAGCTACAATTGTCATGAGGACACTAGTCCAAAGTCCCTCTTTTTCCCAACAAAAAATCAGTCTCAATACCTGGATACAAACAGTTAACAGCCTAAGCTGTGACAATTCTGAAAATTAAATGGACCATAACTTATGCTATAGAGGTCCAATTTAAGTAATTCAAAAGCCTAACCTTAAGTTCACAACTTCAGATACAATTATCATGAAGGACACTAGTCCAAATTCCCTCTTTTTCTAGCTGAAAATTAGCCCCAAAAACTGGACATCATATAAGGTCAAAACAAGATACTATTCCCATAACTCATTATTTCGCAACAACCCTTTAGGGAAAAACTAGCCAAACAAATCCCTGCGCATTAAAACCCAACCCAAACAGCACTTAGAATAGAAAATAAACCAAAGTAAGAAGAATCCCTACATCTTAGAGAGAAGAAGAAGCTTTCGAAAGTCCCGGAGACCCGAAACCCACAATCTCCCAAACCCGCTTGAATCTGGCAAATCCTTGAGCCTCAGACTGCGTGAAATTTCATCACAGAGATTTGACTTTAGTTCCCGGCCGATCGAAACTGAAAGCAACCGAGTTCGTGAGATCGTAGACAGGTTTGTTTCTCTCTACTCTTCTCCTCTCTAATTTTCACGTATTTGCCCCTCCAAATCTGATTTTCTACTTTGACTTAAGTCTTAAAGACTTGGCCCACATCGTGCCACGTGTCCGTGATTGGTCCAAGTCCGTTTCTGTCTTGAAACAATTTATTTTCGTATCGGATTAAATTCAATTTATTTTAAATGAACTTAACTTGAGTTATTTCATAACTTCCGATATTCTCATAAAAATCTCGTCTCTAAAAGTCATTAGACTCCTGTTATCCTGAAAATCGTGAAAAAAAATCCGATTGTTTCGGATTCGACGAAAATTTTCTAGGTAACCAGATTTTGCGAGACAAATCCAACAGTGAAGTCCGTTTCGTCATTCGAGATCTAGAAAAATTTTCAAGCTTCCCTGAACCATTTCGGCAATTTTACTATTTTTGCCATTTTTAAAAAAAAATTAAAATTTCCCAAGTTTTCCATTATAAATTTTTCCCAGGTTTTACAGATAATCAATAGAAACTGTTGACTCAAATTTAAGCACATGTGAGAGCATTAATACACAACTTCTTGCATCAATAAAAGTAAACACAATTAATGGTGTTCAAAAGGTAAAACCAAGTGGGGTGTTAATGTATATTTACCCCAAGGAAGTTGTTGAATCTATCCATTCCTTAAAAATGAAGAGAATATTATATAAATTTTCCTAACTCCGAGAGGTCTTATCACTTATTTGATTTTGATTACTTTCAAGTTCCATATATGATACAAATCCTAAAAACCTTCATCAAACAATTTTCTCTTTCCTTATATAAAGCTGAATCTTTAAGGTTTTCATCTTTAGAGAAAAGATCTCGCAATCATAAACTCATAATAGAGTAGCTGTTGTGGAGGTATCAAAAAAGCCTTAAAAATCAAAGTAAAGGTGTTACTTGTCAGGAAGAGGATTGTAGATCAGAATAGAAAGTAACCGTCGACGAAGCTCTCAAATGATAAATAAAATCGCCTCTTAATAATCGGGAGGAGAAAAGGGAAAATAGAAAATGAGAGAAGAAGAGGTGTTTCTAGATTTTAAAATCTAATGTCGTAGGGGTCAGCTTAATTTTATTACTGCAATCTTTTGAAAAGCTCAATGTCGTAATTAATGATCACGACATATCAGAATTTTTAAAGCCTAAGATCGTAGCTAAATGATCAAGATTAACTTAAAATATAATATCATACAAAATAATCTAATTACAATATTATTGATGTGTATATCAATATGATTAAGACACATTAATTTAAATATTATTTTTATTTTTTTTAAATAACCTAAATATATCGAAAACTCAACTCATATATACATGATTTGGGGTTTGGTGATGTTACTAGAAAGGATTTATTAATTTTGATATTTTGTTAGAGTGATTCGATCGTATACTCATTTCTTCTCTCTCATTCTCTATATTTCAATATTTCTTTCTCTCTCATGCAATCATTCTTTTTCTATCACTTGATACCCAATTATTTTATTGTTATTTCATGTAATTCAATTCACTACCAATATTTACCATTCATTATTTACTGTTTAATATTCATTATTACTATTCATCATCATTGTTATTCATTATTGTTTTCTTTCCTCACATTCACACACTTTTATAATTCTAATTTTTCTTTGATGCTTTTTTTTACTTTTCTATTTTTTTATTTTTTTTATTTTATTGATAGGAGAAAATGACAAACAAATAGAAACTCCACCTATGAGTTACCAAAGTTTACTTAACCACTGTTCTGTCCTTGTTCTTGTGTTGTTTCTTAGCTGACTCACTTTTTATCATTATTATTATTATTATTTTATTATAATTATTTTCTTTTGTCTTCATTCTAGCCTCCGGTTTGTAAAATTTACTTTTTCTAATTTGAAATCACAGAGTTCCTTATATTAAAGTCTAACTTTATAATTTCACAAAACTAATTCCAATCTCCAAGCTTTCCAATTAAAAAAAAAGAGCAATTTTAATTTCTAATGCATTTCAAACAAATTTTTCTCCTAAATTTTATAAATTCTAGGAATACTCCTAATTCTCAACAAATCAAGATTTCGCCTTTCTTTTAAATTTTATAAATTCAAAAATCTTTTTTCTTCAAGCTTAAAAAAAAAAAAAAAAACCTTTCTAAATTTTGAAATTAGAGTTCATCTTTTTAAATTTCAAGAGTCAAAATTTCATATTTTGTTTTTTCAAAGATTCAAGAATTATTTTCTTAATTAAAATTCAATATAATTTTCTTTATTTTTTAAAAAAATAAAATTAATTTTCTTTTAATTTCAAATTTTAAAATTTATTTTTTATTTTAAAAATCTTTTAAATTCAAAATTTCAAAATTATTTGTCTTTAAATTTCCCAAATCAAATATCTTTTCAAATATTGAAATTTCAAATATCTTCTTTTTCAAAGTGGCCATATTATTTTTTTCAAAATCCCTAATTATTTTTCACTTTTCAAAATCATCTTATTTTTTAACCTAATTTCAAAAATTCTAAAAGCACAGTTGATTCTATAATTCTAATAAAATGAAACCGTATGAAGTCGACTATCATGCCAAATAAATGAGCTTTAGTAGGGTCTCAACATCTCATATATCCCTTCATTAAATAATTTGAAGCTCATTTTCTAATTTAACCATAGATGTTTCTATACATGTTCTTGGGTTAACCCTATTTTCTATTGATATTGCTCGCAATTTGCCGTCAAGGTACACATTTCTCCTCTTTGACTTTGTTATTTATTTATTATATGCTTGTTGAGTCCTTGTGTTACTATTGTTGTTGTTTTTTTTTTTTTTTTTTTTATTAATTGTATGATCATTCAATTGTCATATTGGTCTTAACTTGATTATTAGATACCCAACTTTCCATCACATCTTCTCGATGACTCCCGACTAAACTCGCTACGTACTCATTTCATTATTACCATATTTAAGCTTTTTCTTTTCTTATTTTATTTTTCTTAAAAATAAATAAAAATATTACATGATCAAGAAACCATTTGCGTAAATGGTTTTTCAAAATACAAAACGAGTATCACCTTTTGAATGGAAAACACATCATAGCCAAACAAGTGGATCCACATATGTATTAGGCATAATTGCCCTAAAACTATTTTGTTTCCTGAATTTATTTAAAAATGATAATATAAAAATAAAATAATTTCAAATAAAGTATTAGAATAAATGTTATTTTTAAATCATCTTTAAAATGTAAAATATATATTAAATCATGAAAGTCTCAAATTGCAAATCAAATTTTAATTTATCAAACATTACATTTTTTGAAACTATTTTGAAAATATTTTAAAAAAAATTTCAATATTTCCATAATTATTGATAATTATCACTTAAGTTTTATCTATTTATTTTTTCATTTTTTCATTTATATTTGAATTATCAAATAAATATGGATAAAACTAAATGATGAGCATAATGTTAAAATTTTTGGCATTTTGATTAGATCTCCAACTCAATTCATTTTGAAAATTTGAAAAAAAATCAAATATAAACAAAATTATTACTTATTTCAAAATTAATTTAAAACAACTAATCAAAATGATATGTGATTATTTTTATTTATTTTTCTTCATTTTATTTCAAATCTACTGAGAATCAAAGCCTCGATGATCGTTTAAAATTCAATCAAAATTTGACTCTCATCACCGTATTTCATTTTTATATGATATTGATCGACGAGGGTCATGATTAACACACAGGAAAAGTTCTCATTCTTTCCTTCGGAAACACACCATCGAAAGAGGGAAACATTGATTTTTCTTTCTCCAATTCTTTGAAAAATACTTTATCTTCTTCTCTATTGACTACTTTTCGTTCTTTTCATCTATTTTCGTTGGATTCCTGTCTTAGTCGCGACATCGGGCTTTGTGATTCTAGCCATCTGATCTTCTTCGAATCCTGAGAAAACCCTAACACATCGAGTTCAATTTCTTAAAAAAAATTTCCTTATGTTCTTGTCTAGAGGAGGTTTATAAGAAACATGTAGTAGAGGGAAGGAGAACTCATGTTACTGCTCATGCGGGAACTGAAAAAATTCAATTTTTCAAAACGATAAACGATCATTTCATTAAACCGAAAATTTTCTTAGCTTCCTTTCTGATGATCAAACAAACTTCACCGCCAATTCGCTCACGAAATCTAATACTCCCATCGAATTTCACGATTTCAAGCAGTCGAAAATTTCACGTAGTTCTGACGTCAACGACGTACGACATGACCATGTATACCACACGGAGACCTTGTAGATTTCGACATACGGTATGATAATCATAAGGAGAATAAAGGATACACGACACTTAAACGAATCGACCATTGTGAGCTCATGTCAAATGAAGAAAAACAAAAGTAAAGAGCAAATGGAATAATAAAGAAAAAAGAAAATTAAAAGAAATGAGAGTGGGAGCAAAACATGAGACAATCTGGTGGATAAGGAGAGAAAAAGGAAACCAAAAGAAAAGAAAGAAAATAATAAAGCAAAAAGAAAATATGAAAAATGTGAGAATGACCTAGAGTAAAGAGAAAGCGTACTCTAAGTTTCCTCCACTTTGATTAATTCGCATTTAGACTAAAAGTAAGAGAAAAGAAAAGAAAATGAGAAAAGAGGGAAGAAAATCAAGGGGCTTGCTTTGAATGTTTGTGACCTGAAAAATGCGGATCTTATCACAAATAAAGGAACAAGAAATGAAAATAAGTATGCAACCCTAGACTATTAAAAGGTATATACTAATGACAATGTTGCAAATATATGATAAAGTATGGGCAAAATGGGAAAAAAAATTCAAAAAAAAAAAAACTTTATTCTTTTGTGGGCTATCAAACGGAATGATTATATTGTAAATATATAAACAATAAATGGCTAAAATGGGGAAAAAGTGGACAAAAACACAATAACCGGAGGCTATTCACTTTTTATATATAGGTATAGATTTATCAAAACTATATCATGGAACCATGAATTTAAATCCATTTCTGTCATTCTTTAGTATTTTAGCCCTTGACGGGTTTTTTTTATTTCTTACGGTTTTTAGTTTTACCTTGTTTTAAATATATAATTTAAAATATTTTGTCATTAAAATCTAACTCAAGTGGTTAAGAGCTAGACTAGCACAAGGGGGCCAGAATTTTTGTCCTAGTAGAAATAAATTGGTGAAAAACATAATAGAATATTATTATGTAATGAAAAGTAACAAACATAAAAATAAAAATAAAAGTATTATAACCAATCACCAACATGATTTTAATTTTAATTTTTAATTGTTATATTTCTTTTTCAGCAATTTAAAAACTGTAATCGATGACTTGATCATTTTGAGAAATTTGAAAACCATGATTACTAACCACATTTATAGCTTTAAACCTAAAATCACAGTTTATAGTTTTTACTAATTATTTAAAAAATGATATTCTTGACACTCTCCAAATTTCGAAATCTTAGAAAGTTTTTTTTCCTTTATGTGGAGTGTAATCCCACATTAAAATGCCTGACAAATGAGATGTAACTTTCCCCTATAAAAAGGGGGTTTCTTACTCTCTTCCCCTTGGTTTGACAAGAAAAAAAAGATGATAGGTCTCCCTCAAAGTGTGTGAGGCCATAAATTGTCTTGAATTAAAAAAATTTAATAATGGAGGGAGTCCCCAAGTTACCTTTAGTTAATTTTTTTTTTAATTGAGATCATTGGGAGCAAGAATCCTAAACTTCGAGTAAGACGTTTGGGAGGCGACTCGAATCGAGGAGTTGTCCATTTACCAAGTTACCTTGACTTTGTTTTTAGTTAGAAATTCTTTTTAATTTTTTATTATTTAATTAATTGTTTTGCATATCTATTTAATTTATTGTTTTGTTTAATTATTCATTTAATTTATAATCTTGTAAATATATTATTATTATTTTATTTTATTTTGAATATATTGTTGCTTTTTATTTATTTGATTAGATTGGTTGTTGATACTTCTTGTTAAATAATTCAATTTATTTTCCTTAACCAATGAACAATCACTTACCCTTAATTTATTCAAATCTCAAAATTTCCAGTTTTAAATTTCTAAATTCTCAATTTTTAAAATTCAAATGTCTAAATTTCAAAATTCAAATTATCAATTTCTCATTTTCTAAAATTCAACTCCCACTTTAGCACTGTCCTTAAATTTCTAATTTTTAAGTTTCCCTACTAAAGTTTTAAATCTCAATTTCAAATTCAATGCCCTAATTTCAAAAATTCAATTCTCAAATCTCTCACTGTGACTTGAGTTTCAATTTCAAAATTACTACCTCAATATCAAATTTAAGTGTCATAATTTCAAAATTCAAGTTCACGAATATCCAATTTCAAATTTTCAAGTTTCAAATTTCAAAATTATAAATTCTCAATCGCAAATTTCAAATTTCAAGATTCAATGCCATAATTTCAAATTTTCAAATCTCTGATTTCAAGATTTAAGTGCCCTAATTTCAAATTCCTTATTTCAAATTTCAAAATCTCAATTTCAAGATTCCAAGTATTCTAGTCTCAAATTTCCAAATTCTCAATTTATGAGATTCAAGTCCCCAAAAGTTTCAAATTTCGAATTTCAAATCTCAAATCCAAATTCTCAATGGTCAAATTTCAATTCAACATTCGCAAATTTGAAATTTTCAATTTTGAGCTTTTAATTTTCAAAACTATAATTTCAAATCAGTTTTCAAAAATTACAATCACATGATTAATTTTACAATACCAATAAAATGAAATCTTGTAGAGTTAATTTTGTGTAACAAATAAATGAGTTTGGGTGGTGTCCGATGTCCTATATATCATTTTAATAAATAATTTAGCGATTGATTATAAACCAATTTCAAATTTGACAATGAATGTTTTTATACTTGTCATTTCAATAACCTTATTTCCTATTAATAGCGCTCGACCACTCATACACATTTTTGAGAAACCCAGAAAATTCCCAATTTTCTTCGAAAAGGACAAACTTGTAATTTCTACTAAAATCCAAAATTTTTCTAGATCTCTGGATGAGGAAACTGACTACAATCATGCCTTGCAAAATCTAGCTACCACACGACTCTCATCGACCCCAAGACAATGACCCTGACAAAAAGCGGCAAGACCTGTTTCAAAATATACGACAATGTTTTTGTAAGAGATAGCGTGATGTGACAAAAGTCACCTACTACATAAAATTTATGTGACACATACAGAATATGATTAGCGAGATGATGAGATTAATGGACTAGATTAAAACCAAGTGTAAAAAGCTTTAAAATCAAACTAAGGACACAAAGTAATTATGAAAAGATTAAAAATAAGACAAAGATCCATCCGCTTCTCCAATTGGTCGGAACGCAGGACCGGTTTTAGAGAGAAAGGTGACCCTTCCAGATTTCCATTCGACCTTCTGCCTGCCTACCAAAGGTTAGAAAGCTGGATCTACGCTACAAGGGCTACGCGTGGACACCGATTTTGTGGAGTTCCGACAACTTCAAGAGGTAAGGATCTTTTCCTACTTGGTTTATTCTTTGGCTAAGAGCCATTTTAATGGATGAGGATTTTTTGAGGCTTGGATGACCATGTTTTCGGTCTCAAAATATTTGAACCGAGTGAAGAAAATCCCTATTGTGTGGCCGTGAATGCGTCGAGCCTAGGTTTTATTGTTCACGCGATTTGTGTGTGATTTTGTGTCATAAGTAGATTCAAATGACCGTTTGAATTACGCCAAATTCTACGCGAGCTAATTCTCACGTTATCACACATTGAATAACATGATTTATGTGAGTTAATTTTGTTAATATATGCATGTAAATTATATTAGCATGAATTGTTTGGAAATGGCATAATGCCATTCCATATGCACCGGGAAAACTTTGAACGAGAAAGGGCTTACATGCAAAGAAAATAAAAGTGAAAATGGTTGTGAAAGGAATTTCAACTAAGATTTTCCTGAGAATCGTGCTGGGAGATCATCCAACAATTCACGTCTGAGGAGCCCATGAATTGTTTCCTTACAGTTATCCAACAAATTCGGGCCGAGGTTGGTCCAATATATTTAATTCGAATTGCAGTAAGTTCGAGAACAAAACCTTTGTTTTGAAAACTGTATTTTTCTCACATTTGCTTAGGTAATAAAGAGTGGAGGCCTGTGAGAACTCGGTATTACTGATCGGCAATGCAGACATTCAAGTAGGACTTTGTATTTGCTTGAGTGTGTTTAGTTGCCATTATACGGCACCCAGGGGAGTAACCCATATAAGAGATCATCACTACTCTGCATTGCTCACTCCCGGTCGAAGGATCATTAATTCGTAATAGTGGGAGGTATGAGGATTCAAGGCCACTAGAGGCCGCTAAAAGAAAGTCGATCAGGTTTCACATTTTCTTTGTAAAACATGTATTATAACCTAAATTTTGATATATGTTTTGAAGTAAGAAGAATGTAATAACTCTCAACTATCAGAATATAGTTGGTTGCATTTTAAGTAGTATTGATGTATGGGCCCAAGGGGCTATTTTTACTCATGTATAGGTCTCATAATATGAGACACAGGTATTCCGCAGGTTGACGGGTTGTCAATGAGACACCCCGGGATTTGGGGCGTTACATTTTTTCCCTTTAACTTTGTTCTTTATTTACTATATGTTTGACATCTATCCTCGTATTATGATTGTGATAGTTCCTTATCTTTGGTATCCATTGATTGATTAAGAAAAAACCACATTCACCTTAGTTTGTTTAGTAAAGACCTGACATTTAGGTGCTTAAAAGGGTGCTAAGGCTTGTCATTGTATCTTTCTGATAACCAACTTGACCCCCGGATCTAGACTTGATTTTTCTCATATCTGTTTTTTCTATTAAGTCACATTTAGGGTTTTCTTTATCATTTTTTTCTCTTTTAAAATAAAAAATAAAAATAAAATAAGTGGCAACCCCAAACCATTTTCAAAAGTGGTTTTTCAAAATATGAAACGATTTTCGTCTTTTTAGTGGGAAACGCATATTAGCAAAAAATATGGGGTCCACAAAATGACATCTCCACTAGAAATGATGTAGTTCAGTCTTCATGCTCTCTAGTTGTGCCTTTACATATCTATTGGACTTTAGGTTCAACACCTTCCATGATGGCAAGGACTAAAAGATTATTGACTCGTTTGTGATGATGTCTTCATTAGATGATTGACATGTTAAGTTTTGACTTGTTAATTTTTTTTTTATGCTTTCACTATGGATGACCTTTCCTTATTTCACACATGTTTAGCCATTCATAGCTACAATTTAGGTGTTCAAAGCCATTCTTTTTCACTTAGTCTTTCAGAGCCATATTTTCATTTTTGGCATTTTGAACCATTCTTTTCATTTAAGCATTTAGAGCCACTATTAAGGCATTTAAAGCATCATTTTGAGTTAGGCATCTGTAGTCAATAGGTATCTGAAGCCATAGTTTTCATTTTGGCTTTTAGAGCCATTCTTTTCATTTTGGCATTTAGAGTCATTCTTTTCATTTTAGTGTTTAGAGTCATTCTTCTCATTTAGGCGTTCATAGCCACAATTTAGGCATTCAGAGCCATCCTTTCCAATTAAACGTTCATAGCAATATTTAGGCTTTCAAAGCCACAATTTAGGAGTTCAAAGTCATTTTATTCATTTTGGCGTTCAAAACCATTATTTTCAGTTAGGTGTTTAAAGCCATCATTTTCAGTTAGGTGGTTAGAGCCATCTTGTCCAATAAGAGGTTCAGAGCCATTCTTTTTCATTTTAGCGTTCAGAGTCATTCTTATCATTTAGGCCTTCAGAGCCACATCCTAGGCTTTCAAAGCCATTCTTTCCAATTAAGCGTTTAGAGTCATCCTTTCCACTAGGCATTTAGAGCCATAATTTAGCATTCGTAACCATTATTTTCATTTTAACGTTCAAAGCCATTGTTTTTATTTTGGTGTTTAGAAATATTCTTTCATTTTGGTGATCACAAACATTATTCTCATTTCATGCTCAAACCATTCTTCTCATTTAGATGTTTAGAGCTACAATTTAGGCGTTCATAGTCATTCTTTTCATTTTGGTATTCAAAACCATTTTTTCATTCCTTTTGACGTTAGAGTCATTTTTTTTAATTTTGCGCTCTCGTAGTCATTCTTTTCGCTTAGCTGCTTTAGAACCATTCTTCTCATTTAGGCATTTAAAGCCACAATTTAGGTGTTCAAAGTCATTATTTTCAATTAGACGTTCATACCCATTCTTTTCATTTTTGACCCGTTCAGAACCATTCTTTTCATTTTGCATTTGCATTACATATTAGGTGTTCATAGCCATAACTTAGGCGTTTAGTGAAATTCTTTTCATTTTGGCGTTTAGAGTCATACATTTCAGTTTAATTGTTCAAAGTCATCCTCTCCAATTAGACGTTCAGAGCCGTAGCTTAAGTATCCATAGTGTTTAGAGTCATTCTTCTTATTTTGGTGTTCAGAGCCATTCTTTTCAATTTAGGCATTCAAACCATCCTCTTTAGTTAGGCATTAAGATCTATAGATTAGATGTTTAGATCCATTATTTTCATTTTGGCATTTAGGATCCATACTTTTCATTTTGGCGTCTGTGTGCCATCTTTCGTTTTGACGTTCGTGAGCCATTCTTTCTACCATGCTCTGTGTACATTCTTTTATTTTCATGTTAGATCCATTCTTCTTTTAAGTTTAGGCGGTCTGTCATCCTCTCCAATTAGGTATCTAAAACCACAATTTAGGTATTCAAAGTCATTTTTTTCATTTTGACGTTCAAAGCCATTCTTTTCAATTCACGCATTCAAAGCCATCCTCTCTAGATAGCCATTTAGAGTCGTTATCTCCACTTTATCGTTTAGAGCCATAGATAGACATTTAGAGTCCACATCATTATGGTTATACACTCTTGGTTGATATTTCAAACAATTTTACTTTGTTTCACATGTGCCTCATGTTACCTTGTCAGACTATTCTTTAACTTTTCTCTCTTACCATGTCGCTATGTGGTCCCTAGGGCTCGTGTACCTATTTTGATCGTATGGTTGGTCACCTTGTTCTTTATTGATATATAGAATAGTTCCTTGGTACTTATGTCCACAAGTGGTCTAACCATTACTCGGCTTAGACATCGATTCTAGGGCCATTTTTGGAAATCATTTGGAAGAGGTTTAGATTCACATTGTGATTTAAGTGGCATCTTAGACCTTCTCCTTTTGGGGTGTTTATAGCCGTTTTGATTTATTGCATTGCCTCTACCGAAGAAGGGCATATTTGTAAACCCCCAAATTTGGAGTCTTAGGAAGTTTTTTTCCTTTGTGTTGGGTAATCCCACATTGGAAGGAAACAAAAGAGAGAGGCCTCCTCTCCCCCTTGGTTTAGAAAGAAGAAAAAGATTATTTGCCTCCATTTAAAGAGTGAGAGGACCTAAGTTATCTTGAATTAAAAATTTTAATGATCGGGGGGGTATTAGGGTCTCAACTTGGAAAGCGGTCCCAGCTTGGAGTGCAACCTGGCTTTAGGCCAACTTGGACTCCTGTGGGACTTCCCTGCTTACTAGGTAAGTTCCTTGACTTTCTTTCTATAAATTATTTTTAATTTTTTTATAGTTATTTTTATCGCTTAATAATTGTCTTATATATTTATTTAATTTATTTTTTCTTTTTAATTAGTTATTTAATTTATAGTCTTTTAAATATATTATTATTTTATTTCTTGTGAGAATATTATTTCTTTTATTTAATTAGATTGGTTGTTATTTTGTTGTTTAATAATTCAATTTATTTTCCTTAATCCATGAGTCATCACTCACTCTTAATTTGTTCAAAATTTCAAATTTCCCAAATTTCAAAACTAAAATTTCTAATTTCAAAATTCAAGGACCCTAATGTCAAAATTCAAGTTCCCCAATTTCTAATTTAAAATTTCCAAATTTCCTATTTCAAAATTACAAATTCATAATTTCAAAATTCAAGTCTCACAATTCGATTTCAAATTTTCAAGTTTCCAATTTTAAAATTGCAAAATCTCAATTTCAAAAATCAAGTTCCCTAATTTAAAAATTCTATCCCTCAATCTCAAATTTCAAATTTTAAAATTCAAATACCATAATTTCAAGATTAAATTCTCCTAATTTTCAATTTCAAATCTTCAAATTTCCAATTTCAAAATTACAAATTCCTAGTTTTAAGTTTCCAAATCCCCAATTTCAAGATTCAAGTTCCCTAATTTTCAATTTCTAAATCTCAATTTTAATATTGAAGTGTCCTAATCTCAAGTTTCTAAAATTCCCAATTTCTAAGATTCAAGTCCCAAAAATTTCAAATTTCAAATTTCCAAAATATCATATAAAATTCTTAAATTTCAAATTTTATTTAAAAATATCCAATTTCAAAAATTTTAATTTCAAACTTCTAATTTTCAAATTTTCAATTTCATATTATTTTAAAAAAAAAATCAAATCACATGATTAATTCTATAATTTTAATAAAATGAA
Organism: Tetrastigma voinierianum; assembly: GCA_016808115.1. Taxonomy (NCBI): domain Eukaryota; kingdom Viridiplantae; phylum Streptophyta; class Magnoliopsida; order Vitales; family Vitaceae; genus Tetrastigma; species Tetrastigma voinierianum. The sequence continues at coordinate 22,988 of JAEQBH010008460.1, read as the reverse complement.
ATATTGTAGAGTTAATTTATGTAACAAATAAATAAGTTTTTAGGTAGAGAGTATGATATTTCATATATCATTTAATAAATAATTTATCATGTGATTTATAACTCATTTTCTAATTTAATTGTCAATATCTTGTATATTTGTTATTGCACTATCCTTTTTTTCCCATTAATAGCGCTTTTGATATTCCGCCCATGTATACATTTTTCTCACATGACTTTGACTGTTTATTAATTTATTTACTATTTATTTTATATGTCTAGTGTGTTTTTGTATTGTTATTGATTATCTCTGATATATGTTGATCGATTAGCAAAAAACTACATTCACTTAATTTGATTAGTAGAGACACGACATTGAAGGGCTTAGAGGGGTGCTATGATTCTATCATACCTTCTCAATAAGTAACCTAACCTATAAACCTAGTCTCGATTTTTCCCAAACCTATTTTTTCCAATAAGAGTCACATTTAAAATATAACAAAAATAGGTAGCAACTCCTAATTGTTTTTAAAATGGTTTTTCAAAAATAAAAACGAGTCTCACCTTTTACGTGAGAAACGCATAATAGCAAAAAATGTGATGTCCACAAAATGGTGACTTCGTTAGGGATCCTTTTAGAAGGTCAAACTTGAACAAGAGTTAAGACAAATATGGCTTTTGATTGTCTGCAATTTCTTGTGTCTTTACATGCTTTATTGTTTGATAGCATATTGAGATCTTTGTTTTGATTATTTATTTGAGTATAAGTTTGATTAGATTGCTATACCAACATATTAATCATTTCACTTAATTATTCTAGATCATGTTGACTTCCCTCTCTTGCTGTATAGTATTTTCCCTTCTTTCATCACATGTATATTCTTATTGTTACATATCAATAACTTCGACATCTTTGATTATATTTGTTGATCATTTTGTATATTATAGCATGTTTACTCTTTTTTGTTGTGTGATTAATCTACTCTTCTTGACATGAACATTCATGTTTATTACTCTTTTTACTATATATTTGATAAGCGTATTTGTGTTTTCGTATTAAAATAATGTGAAAAGGGTATGCAATTACTACCTATTTGAGCAAGTATACACTTGTCAAGTAATACAGCATACTAAGCGTACAAAGATCGATCCACAAGGAGGGATGGGATGCTAAGTACTGAAATTGAACTACCTCTATAATATCCAAACAAACAGTTGTGATGATTTTGAACAAGAAAATCTAAATTAAATACATATAAAACTAGTGAATTGATTACGCAAATTGGGGGTTTCTCAAGATCAAGAGGTTCTAGGGTTTTTGGTGCGATTAGACAATCCACCTATATCTGAACTGGAATCCTATTCTATTGTTCCATTGGACAATCCTCCAAGGCGATTCTTGACTAATTTAATTACGAGCCCCTCTCGAGGTCAAGTAACCTACTAACTAATACTAAGTTTCTTGCTTCTCAACTCAACCCCAAGCACTAGCACTGCCTTAAGTTCCAAGAATCTTGCACGCCTCCTAATTACTGATGATTTCTACACCATCGAGTTAATTAAGTTGATTTACCTAAGTCTAATTCTCTACTCCCTTCTCATATCTTGTAGAGAATCACACACCACATTAATATTGGCAAGACATTAATATGCAAATAAAATCAAGAATAATTCAATAGAGATTCCATCCCATGAGACAATAAAAAGAAGAATTCTAGCAAGTAGATATAAGTTTCATGTCTAATACACAACCGAAACCCTAGAGTTTAAGTTTAGAACATAATGAAATTCGTGTACATCATAAAATTTGGAGAAAACATGAAAGTAAGGATAGAAGAACTCTAGTGCTGAAAGATTGGGTGATGCTCAGTCTTCTTCTCCTGATTCACGATTCTCTCGATCATCGATGTCGATTCCTATGTCCGTCTTTCTCTGCTCTTGTCGACCGTCACCCCTCAAAGTCCGAACCTTAGATCCTTTCATCGTTCTTCCTTAAAAACCCTTGAAGAGTGCGCTCCCCGACTATCAAACTAGGCTGGACCCACGAATAGGACCAGCGTCATGACGTGCTAGTGGAACTCAATTCTTTCCTTTCTCGCCTCTAGAATGCCTCCAAAATGTTAAGTTTTGACCTAACTGCAAAAGAAACTACATATTAGTATATGAGACAAAAAAAAAATGCTACTAAATAACTATAGAAATAGTCTAAAAACATACCAAACCCAAGTATGCAATGAGTGTTTTTGGACATTCATCACACCCCCAAACTTAGCTTCTTGCTTGTCTCCAAGCAAGAGACTGACTCAAAACACCACTAACAAAAATGCAAACGAACAAGAATGAGATGAGTATGACAACATGATACCAAATGGAAAGATCAATAGGAGCATAATTCAAGAATATTAGTCGTTTAAATTGAGGATCCTTAAACTATTAAACTCTCTAAAGAACGTGGCAAAGCCAAGCAGAGCAGCAATGTAAATCAACTTTCCTAAGTCCTCAATGACTTTTCCCAAGGAATCTACTTATGGGTTATAGCATGACCTCCAGTGTATAGCAAGATCCTAGCACCTCCAAACTTAAGCTCAACTCACCTATTTGGAAGACTCTAACTAAGAAAGGATAAGAAATCACCATTTTTATTCATACTGAAATACCTAAAACAAAAATGACCTAAATACCTAAAAATGGAAGAAAACAAGTGCCAAGGAGTTTTAGATGAGTGTTCCTGTAGCGGCGATCCATTGGTGACTCCTACCACCGTTATGGCACCGCATTTAGTTCCCCTCGAACTTCACCCCAAATACTCAACCAAACTCCAAGGCCTTAAGCCATGGGGAGGGTCCATCTTCTATCCCATGTAGTGGGCAGTGAAGTCTATGACTCTTGGTCAGTTGGCTCAAGGCATTAGGCTTTCAAAGGCACCTCAAACTGGGCTCGGGATTTCGATTAGACAACCCCACTTATTCTTATTCACACACCTTTTTTTTTTTCTTGTTTCTTTTTACTTTTTATCTTTCATTTTCACTTTTTCTTATGTTTTTGTATTTTTATCTGTTGTGGCTCTATGGCAATCCTCTTGAGATTAGGGGTGTCCCATCACTTAGGTGGGTTAGAATTCCTTAAGGTTAGCTAAATTCAAGGAAAGTAGTATGAGACCAAGGTAGGGAGGATCGTGCGTGTGTGATAGATCTCTTGAGAACTAGCTTGAAGAACAAAGGTGGTACTAGGCTAAATCACCCATACTATGCAAGCACACACCCAAATCATTCAATGTACTTAAGGGTCCAATTTCACTATACACTTGGCCTTTTCAATAATTTAGGCTCACGTGACCTTGCACAAGCAATCCAAGGATCAAACTCACTCAAGACCCATTAAACTCACTCAAAAGACCTATGCAAGTCGGACACACGACACAAACAAGAACGAAAAGAAAAACTAACCTAAAGCATGCAATTTATCCTACTGAAGCATTGAATGCACCTATGTTAACAAAACTCCACGGTCTCCCGCTAGACCAAATAGGCAATTTAAAGCATAAAACAACCTAATTAGACCCAACAAACATGTGTGATCATGATAAGCATGAATGTGACCCAAGGAGCAATATATGAACAACCAAGGTCCAATAATAATAGCAAACCAATCACCCACACCCCCCAATTTGAAATGAGCATTGTCCCCAATGTGAATAAGCATAAAAGAAGCGTACAGAGGACTCCCCTAGTGACCGATATGATCACTACGATGGTGGAGGGGGAGGGTGATAGGAGGGGAGCTGAGCCAGCTATTGCTTGATGAGCTCTTGATTGTTGAGCACGATGGTCATTTAGCGCTTTAGTGCATCCATCTCCTAGCTCATCGAGACATGGTGTTCTTAGGATTTGTCCCAGAAAGCGTCGAACCTGATTGTGAGGTTGTGAACATGATCCTCAATAGAATGTGGAGAAATAGGACTGAATTTCAAGAGCCAAGTGGTGGTGGAGGTAGAAGACTAGCCGACCTCTCTTCTATCTTTGGCTCTCATCCCAAACATAGATTGATTGGCCCTCAATTCTTTCTCATTCAAGGCCTGGCCTCGGTTGTCATACTTTCTCCTGGGCCTTTGGTACACCCGGCTTATTTTTCTTCACTACAATGGCTTTTATTGGGTGTGTCCAAGCCTCATTGCTCTCCAAGGGTACCCCAACTCTCTTACATAGCTCGTATATTAGGAAAGGATGCACGAGGTTCATTTTGGCATCCTTATTATAGAGGATTGCATCCTTAATAACCTGCCCCACATCGAAGGAGATGTCCTGAATGATAGCATAGTTCAACAAGGCTCATTTGGCCGTCATTTCGCAAACATTGGTAGTCGGAATGAGTCGGGAAGTGATGAAGTGGTGCCAAACTTTGGGAATGTAGGCCAAATTCTTAGCCTTGAAGTGTCATGCCCTTAACTATTGAGCTTCATCCATTGGTAAGCAATCGAAGCACCTCAAGCTAGTTGGGGGCCTCTTGAAGTCTATTGTAATCATCATCATCCACTGGTTCCAAATGATAAAAGTCATTTATAGCTCTCGCACTGAAATCGACCAATACCCCAGGCACTTTAACCTTTTTCACCACATGAGCGGCGAGGTTGGTGTAGAATTCTCGCACCACCATTGTGGCAGTCGACCTTGGGGGTTGGAAAAGCTCCCTCCACCCCTTGTTTATGATAGTTTATCGAAAGAAGTTGTCGGGGTGGTGGAACCCTTTCTCCTTGATAACTATTCGAAATGAACGGTGCCCACATTTACAAACTTGGTGCGATCAAAATCCTCAAGTTGCTCATCCACTAACCATTTTCGAGTTTAATTTCCCACCTTTCAAGACATACATGAGTGTCAAGGGTGAAGCTAGAAGGCCAAACCGATTAAAATCACACCATAGTGTCACCTAATCCATGAAGATGAGCAACCGCTTCTTTGGTAGCAAATTCACTATCAAGTGGTCGCATAGGTAATTTGTCGAACACCGTGAGCGCTGCTGAGCAAGTCCCTTCAAACAAACCCTAACTATCTATAGCCTCACTACATCCACGCTATGTAACGCCCCAAAAATACCCTGGAATTTTTATAATAAAATTTATTATATATTCCAGGTATAATTGGGCCAACTTGGGTATTTTTCTGGGAATTGTTAGATGAATATTGATTAAATGATTATTGAATCCTGAAATAAACCCAAGTGAAAAAGAGAAAATATGGAATTGTAAAATGGGACCCAGGTCAATTGTAAGTAAGTTTATATGTCTAAGTGAAATTAGGAGAAATAAATGAGTAAGGGGAAAATAATAGGAGACTTAAATGAAGAATAATAGAGAAATGGAGGGACCTAATATAAAAAGAAATAAAGAAAAAGAAGAAAAAAATCAAGGAAAGGGCATGTGGCATGTAGGAAAGAGGGAGGAAGCTTCTCCTTTTAAAATACTTATTAAGAGGATCCATAAGAAAAGGAAAATCAGAGAAAGGGAGAGTTAGAGAGAGAGGCTCTACCTTCTCTAAATTTTTCCGACGATCTGACCATAGGCTCTACGTACAAGGGGGAAAGTCCTTCCTCGTGACAAGAGCTGCAAGTAGAGACGGAAATTGGGGAGTTTCGACAAACTCTAAGAGGTAGGTCTTCTCCTACTTTGGTTATTTCCTACCCTAAGGGTTGGGTGGTGGTTATCTTGCCCTTAGAGGAAATGTTTGGTTGTATTTTAAACCATGGGAAGCTGCCACATTGTGGTAAAGGCGTGACAACCGGACCTTTGAGCTGATTTTGTAAGAAATAAAGATAAATTTGGTAGTGAGTCCTTCTGGTAATTGTAGCCACATCAATGAACTTGATGTTAGGATTTTAATTTCTCAATTTGGACCTATGGCACTAAGTTATGGTCCTTAATCGAGGTTAGCTCACCGCAGTCAGTCATTCATGGGCTCGCCAGTCAATAACTGGGACATTAGGAGCTGGATTTTTTGAGTACGAAGTGAAGGAAATTTGTAGAGTCCTTCTAGTACTCTTATCCTAATCAATGAAATTGATTTTAGGCTTTAATTCTTCTCAATCTCGGACCTCAGAGACTGCTATGGTCCCATCGAGGTCACCCAGAGGTCGCAGAGGTCAACCGCAAAGGTCAAGATGAAACGCCAGAGGTCATATGTGAGGCTCGCCAGAGGTCAACCCAGAGAGGTCAGCAAAGAGAGGGTCGGCCTTGTAGAGGTCAGCTACTAGGAGGTCAGCCACTAGGAGTTCAGCCTCCGGCCGAGGTCAGCTCAACCAGTCGCCTGAGTTCAATCAGCTCAGTCACTACTGGTGTGACTACGTATGACCTCCAACTTCGGAACGTCATAACTCCTTTGTCCGAACTCCGTTTCGAGTGTTCTTGGACTCTATGAAAATCCCATTGAGTCAAGAATCCATTCATATGCCTGAGGAGGATAGTAGGTGTCGACCGAAGCTTATCGAGGTCAGTCACCAAAATGTGGGCCAGTTAGCTCGGTCGGTGTGACTACGTATGACCTCCAACTCAAGGTCATAACTCCTTCGTCCGAACCCGTTCGGTGTTCTCACTCTATGGAAAGCCCATTGAGTCAAGACCATTCTTATGTCTGAAGAGGATAGCAAATGTCAGATTGAGGTGTTAGACCAAGTTTACTGAGGTCAGGTTAGCTTAGTCGCCTCAGTCGCCTCACAGGTGACTACGCATGACCTCCAACTTTAAGGTCATAACTCCTTCGTCCGAAACTGTTTTAAGTGTTCTTTGACTATATGGAAAGCCCATTGAGTCAAGAATCCATCTATATATAGCTTGTTGAAATTGAACTCATATTAAACTCAAAATCAACTTAACCAAAATACTAGTACGCATGAATAATATTCACCTTTAATGGTTTTGGAATAGTAATGACAAGGAGGAAAAGCCAACCGAGATAGAGATTCCAAGGATTGAAATCAAAGTGCAAAGATTTTTGGGGTTTGTTCCCACCGACTTCTATTCTCGCTTCCAAGTTTTTTGTACGTTTGTTCTATTTTTCCTATTCCTCGCTTCAACATTTGAAAGGCTCAGTTTTAAATGCATAAGAAAAGCCTATTGGAATCGCTTTTTAAATAATTTGAAGGAATTGATTTGTGAAAATGTTTGCATATGGAAAATTGCATAACTATTGAAAGTGAACTATTTTATACAAATGTACATACGGTAATCGCACTTCGCTATAAAAGAATTAAACGCTCCTAATGTAACGTTAACCGCTTAGTTCAGATTAAGGATAGATCGTATACCAATATGGTCAAAGAAGATCGCTAATGATTACATTGATGTGTCATTCGATCACAGATCAAAGAGACCAGATCGGGTAGTGTTCACTAATTGATTGTTATAACAAGTCACAAATCTAAATGGGACCGTACTGTGTTATAAAACCGTTTTTATACCGCCACAAATAATGACCTGCTCAAGTGGATCAGATATCCTCGTGATATCGAAGACATAAAGCCAAATTCAAGTATGGGCATAATCGAATTGATTGGCATAACTAAATTGATTGGCATAACTGAATTAATTTGCATAACTGAATTGATTTGCATAACTGAATTAAATTGCATAACTTAATTGAATTTGTGATCATAATTGAAATTGATTTCCGAGATTGTGAAATATTGAATATGAAAGTATTGGGATGATCAATGAACCATAACCGATTGTATATAAAAACAAGTATATGTATTGTATTTGCATTGATCATCCATAAAGATTTGGAAAGTTTTGAATTGTTAAATTGTATGATTTGATTTAAATCGAAACCGAGGAATGAATTTAGAGTAGAACCACTAAGCATAAAAATGCCAGCAGGTATTGTTTACCAACGCAGGTGATCGGTAATAGATGTTGATCGAAAGCGGACCCCTAAGATCGAAGCGCCAAGTCATAAGAAGGAAATTTCGAGTATGCTCGACATGTGCATTCATTTCATGTTTTCTTCGATATTGATATTTTGTAAAAAACAATTTGAACTCGAACATCTATTTTGTAAATCATTAAAAGGCTGATGCCTACATTGTAAATGTATTTTATTAAATGTAAATGTTTATAGGCTTACCCAATTTTGTAATCGCTTCCGCAAAGATATGATTTTGAGTGATTGAGTGATAACAGGGCATCCCGGACTCGGTTCGGATCCCCCCAAACGGGTCAAGCCGGGAAAGGGGTCCCACACGCTATCTTCTTTCCAATGTAACTCAAGGCCAAAGGAATACCAATTTGCAGTTGATTACCTGAAGAGACCCTAAACCCATAAACCTTCAAAAGTTCGAAGTACCCTTGAGGAATGGAATACAGTTACTAAGGATCGATGGAGTGGTGTTCTTGAGTGTTCTAAGGCACTTGATAGGTGCTTGAGCGCTCTTCGAAGACCAGTGATGGAGGAACCTGAGAGAGAGAGTGAGAGAGAATAGGGTTGAATATGAAACAGTTCAGAAAAATGGTCGTTATTGGCATAAAAACGGGGCAATGTCGCGACGTTCTAGAAAGTAGCCCAATAAATTTTCCTCCAACGTCGCACCCAGCGTCACAACGTGCCAAAGAAGTGAAAAACCAACATCGCGACGTTGAAGTCTAATGTCGCAACATTCCAAAGGAGTAAAAAACCAACGTCGCAACGTCCGGAGCATTTTCGCTTTACCAACGCCGCTGACGCTCCAAAGAGGCTGAAAAACCAACATTGTGACATTGAGGTACATTTAGGAAATTTTTCTTCTAAGTTTTAGAAAACTCCCTCAATGTTATGCGGCACAAGTAATAGGCTTCTCTAGTTATCCCTCCTTCGTCGTAGAATTTTCGGACCCTGAAAACACCCAAAAACCAAACACAATTGAATGATTAGCAAAAACCTGTCAAGAAAACTTTTATCTCTAAAATAATGACAAAAAAAAAAACAAAAACAAAATACTCAAAACATAGGTAAAGAAAGAAAATCGCAAAAGGTTTGGGTTGCCTCCCGAGTAGAGCTTTATTTAATGTCGTTAGCTCGACTAAGCTATATCGCAATGACAAGTGCCCAAACACAGGAATTGACTAAGGATCGGCACAATGCTTCAAGGCACTGCTCATGGTGACATCAAGGTGGTTGTAGACTTGCACTTATCAAGTTTACCCCCATAATAAGCCTTCAATCGTTGCCCGTTTACATTAAAAGTACTTTTTTCCAGGTGAGCCAACTCTACACTACAATAAGGAAAGACCTGTGTGATCGCAAAAGGCCCTGACCATCTTGACTTGAGTTTTCCCAGGAACAATTTCAATCTTGAATTGAAGAGTAACACTTGTTGCCCCGGTTGAAACTCATTCTTCACTAAATGTTTATCATGCCAAGCCCCTGTCTTGCCTTATATATTCTTAAGCTATAAGCATTTGGCAAAATTCAAGCTCATTCATTTGAAGCATTCGCCCAAATTATTCCTAAATTCATGTTGAGCATCCTAGTTGCCTAGTAAGCTTTGTGCACTAATTCCACCAGTAAGTGACACGCCTTCCCATAAACAATCTTGTAAGGAACATTCCCAAAGGAGTCTTGAATGTCGTCCGATATGCCCATAAGTTGTCATCAATCTTATTTGCCTAGTCTTGTCTTGTCACACTCACCGTCTTTTCTAATATCTTCTTGATTTCTCGGTTTGACACTTCTGCTTACCCATTGTATTGAGGGTGATAAGCTAGTGATACCCGGTGCTTAACCTGTTATTTAGACAAAAGAGATGTGAATAGCTTATTGCAAAAGTGTGAACCTTCATCACTAATCACAGCTCGTGGAGTTCCAAACCTTGAAAATATATTCCGCCTGATGAACTTTAATACTGTTTTGGCATCACAAGTAGTGGTTGGAATAGCCTCCACCCATTTTGAAACATAATATACTGCATGTAGTATGTATTTGTAGCCATAGGAGAATGGGAAAGGCTCCATAAAATCAATCCCCCATACATCAAAGAGTTCCACCTCTAAAATGGTCGTCAAAGGCATTTCATTTATTTTTCCAATGTTTCGGGTCCTTTGACACCGATCACCTGATTTAGCAAACAAATGGGCATCCTTGAACAGAGAAGGCTAATAAAATCCTAATTGTAGCACTGTCGTGGTTGTTCTTTGCCCATTGAAATGGCCTCCACACTCTAGAGAGTGACAATGCCTCAAAATATCAACCATTTCACTTTCCAACGCACACCTTGGAAAAATTTGTTCTGCAACTTGTCGAAAGAGTAAGGGTTCATCCTAGAAATAATGTCGGCAAGGTAATTAGCAATGTCGGCAAACCATGGAGAAGATTCAGCATGCGATAAGGCTAGTATTTGTTCATCGAATGTATCATCAATCTAAACTCCAATTTCACACACCTCCCGTAATTTCCAACTCTATAGATGATCAGCCACTGATTTTCAAGTTCTTCTGTCTTAATTTCCACGTCGAATTCTTGTAGTAGGAGCACCCACTGAATGAATCTCGGTTTGGCATCCTTCTTAGTCATCAAATACTTGATCGCGGAGTGATCGGTGAAAACAATAACTTTGTTCCCAATAAGATAGGCTCTGAATTTATCAAATGCAAATACGATGGCCAATAACTCATTTTCTGTGGTAGCATAGTTTAATTGTGCATCATTTAATGTTCATATATAATAAATGGTATGAAGAAGATCTATTTTTTGATCCGTAACAACACCCAATCGTAGAGTCACTTATGTAAGTACATTAGCTTAAACGGGAGCTCCCAATCTTGTGTAGAAATTATAAGGGCTGAAGTTAGTTTTCTCTTCAATGACTCAAAGGCATTCAAACAAGCGTCGTCAAACTCAAAGGGTAATGTCACGCCCGATTCCTTGGCCCGAATCTGGATTGTTTATCCGAACCGGTTTCTAAAATAAACCATATAAGTACCGGGACTCTTTTATTTATATTATTTTTTTTTACAAACAATATTTTTCAAAGCTTAACTTATACCTGTGGGTATACAAATAATTTTTGTAATAACCAAAAGTCATTCACATATACAAGGGAACTACCACCGGAGTGGTATCCATTAAATCTCTACACATATGCTAAGTCCCAATTATTTGATAGATAATTATTTATACATGCACATATCTAATACAAACATCGTGAGATTATGGAACACAAGGCCGGTGAGCACCTATCTCTGAGATGGCCCGTACCGCTGGTGTGGAATGTCCTGTCCTCTTTATCTCCTCTTCAGTACCTACACGGATTGAACACCCGTGCTAAGCTTTACGCTTAGTGGGAACATATAGACAGTAACGACCAATAACAAAAAATCGTCGTCACTCTCTTTTTACATTTACTTTTACTTATGCATATAACGAAGCCTATTCTTATGTGACTTCAGGAACCATCTCCATATTATACATGTAGATTTTATTCTTTCTTCGCATTCCTTATCATTATCTTGTTCATATTACTTCCTTGTGTCATGTCTTTATATATTGTAACTCACATCTACTAAGTATGTATGATAGATCAAATCATATTCGAAGTAAACTTATACGATACAATGGAAACTCATAATGTATCAAGTCATATTAAATTCATACAGACAAAACTAACTAATACTAATACATATTAGACTCTTATCATTATCACGACCTAAGCCATTAATCAACTCCCTTAAACACATTTCATGATCTGAATGCTCCACAATCCTTTTAGTTTTCGTTTTATTAAATTTTCATTTTCAAAGTGTCAAAGGGACCAATCCTCGCATTTGACCATTGGCTGGATTCAAGCGTATCTGGTTTAATTCGACTGTTTCTAATCAAAACATTTATTTCGTCTTTATTAAATTATTTTTTAAAGTGTCGTGAACCCGAATCCCCGACTAATCTCTATCATGGATCCAAGATTGGCTCCTACATCCGACATTTCATTATCTTTCCAAAAGATGTTGTTTGAAAGATTCCATTTTAGACATTTTAATTAAGCTTAGCACTTCTTTCGGCAATCCCCATGACCATTTACAAATTCAAAAGACCCATAACATTCACACTTAATAACATGCATTTTCAAATAATGCCTTTGTATCCACATATACTCATGCTATTCTACTTATGCTTTCAATATACAAATCATTTACCATATCATATCGCATTTCAATGTGCAACAATTCATTTCACAATCATTCAAGAGATTTGCCATTATTCATAATAATCCCATTACACTCGCTTAATATGGCTATCACCTTTGACTATTCGATTCACAATTTCTGGCGGATTCCGTTTGATGAATCCCGCCCTTATTATCATTCGGTAATGTGTTTATACATTTTACAATTCTATCTCCCATCATGCAGGATGCCGTTTGGTGCATCCCGACACGTGGTATCACTTATTCGGTTCTCCCATCATGACAGATGCCGTTTGGTGCATCCCGACACGTGGTATCATTTATTCGATTCTCTGGATGTCATGGTGCATCCCACACGCGGGTATCACTTATTCGTTCTCCAACATGACGGATGCCGCTTTTGCGCATCCCGACACGGTATCACTTATTCGGCTCTCCCATCATGACGGATGTCGCTTGGGTGCATCCCCGGCCACGTGGTATCACCTTTATTCCGGCTCTCCCGCCATGACGGATGTCGCTTGGTGCATCCCGACATCGTGGTAATCTTATTCGGTTCTCCCATCATGACCCGATGCCGCTTTGCGCATCCCTTAATATCGCGGTATCACTTATTCGGTTCTCCCATCATGACGATGCCGCTTTCGTGCATCCCTACACGTGGTATCACTTATTCGTTCTCCCGCTATGACGGATGCCGCTTTGCGCATCCCGACACGTGGTATCACTTATTCTGTCTCCCATCATGACGGATGCCGTTGCATGCATCCCGACACGTGGTATCAATTTATTCGTTCTCTTATCATGACGGATGCCGCTTACAGATCCTCCGACACGCTGCATCACTTCTTATTCGGTTCTCTCCCATCATGACGGATGCCGCCAGTGCATCCCGACACGCGGTATCACTTATTCTGGGCTCTCCCATCATGACAGATACCGCTTGGTGCATCCCGACACGTGGTATCACTTATTCGGGTTCTCCTCGATCATGACTGATGTCAGCTTGGTGCATCCCGACACGCGTATCACTTCTATTCGGGTTCTCCCATCATGACGCGATACTGGCGCATCCCGACACGCAGCAGATACTTATATGCCATACGCCATCAAGACGGATGTCAATTGGTGCATCCTGCCAAGTGGGACATTTCTTCAATGCCATACACCATCATGACGAATGCCGATTGGTGCATCCCGCCAAGTGGTACATTGGAAAATTTCGGGGTGCCTTCATGACGGATGCCGTTTTGTGCATCCCGTCAGGCGGTTCATTCGATATATCAATTAATTCACATTTATGACGGATTCCGTTTAATGAATCCCATCTTTATTATCGTTCACCTTCATTCGGTTTTTAAATATCACATTTACCTCCATAATCATTTTCAGATATCTTTCAAAGATATACTCAATCTATGTAATTTATTTCATAAACTCATTCATCGCATTTCATTTCATATGCTCATTCATATATTCATTCACATACTCATTCATTGCCTATTTCATATACTTATTCACATATTCATTCACGTATACTCATTCATGTATACTCATTCATAAATACTCATTCATCATTCACGTATACTCATTCATGTATACTCATTCATAAATACTCATTCACATATTCGTTCACGTATACTCATTCATGTATACTCATTCATAACACCATTCACGTATTCATTCACGTACATACTCCTTCTTCATGTGCTACTCATTCATGTATACTCATTCATAAATACTCATTCACATATTCTTGTCCCTCAATGAATCTATTTTAATTAGAAATTAATTATTCCAACTGATCATCCAAAATAAAAGTTATGGCATTTTAATGCCAACCGGCCAATTTACTCCATTATATTAGGACGGTTTGTATTACTTCATTTTTCCGGGGTATTAACTTCATTCTGACACTAGGTCTTTGTACTCATTTAAAGCTAAGGTGCTATGGGTTCATTCGAACTGGAATCACCTAATTCGAGTAATCGAAACTCAAGTTACGTCAAATGTACTCGGACTACTTTATGATCAAAACTGAAACCAGAATTTGGCTTGCACATGGCCCCACTTTGAGTAAATTTTTGGGCCACTTAGAGCCAGAATTTAACGATTTTTATTTCATTATATTTGGTTCTCCTTGAATTCTATTTTAATTGGCCACTTGAATCACTCAAATCGGATAAGAAATGAGAAAGTTATGGCCAAAATACGAAAACTGGTCAAAACTGGAAAACCAGAACATGGTGTACCGGTACACCTCTAATGTGTACCGGTACACATTGGCCAAAAATGACCAGAACACAAAGTGTACCGGTACATGTTCAAAGTGTACTGGTACACATCACCCGGGAATGCCCAAAATGTGTCTTTTCTCCCCTTTTTCCATATATTTGATACCCAATTCAACCCAATACTTCATATACACCTCAAAACCATTTCAAATTCACCTTGGAATCTCTTTTCTATTCACTTCATCTCTCAATTACATATCTTTCTTCAAAATTCTTTCACGAATTCATCCAAAATCATTCCAATGTGGGTTGCGACCCATACACAAACCAAACATGATGAGTAGTTAGGGCTTATTCTAAACCCTAACTCAATGACTCTCTATTAACCGAATCCAACCTAAAAGCAGGAGGATTCTATAATTATTCAGACTATATTAGGGTTTACCAACCCTATTTTCATGAACTAAGGTTAGAATGAATTCTTAACAAAACCCTAGATTTGAAGACAAGTCATTAACTATACAAAATCCATATGATCCATACTAGAATTCATATCCAAGGTTAGTTCCATACTCATTGACCTCGCTTCTCCTCTTCTTCTCTTTCTTCTCTTTCTTCTTCTTCTCTTCTTCCTCATCCTCTTCTTCTCTTTCCTCTCCTCTCTCTTCTCTACGGTTTGGTCTCTCAAAATGAGAGACCAATTTGCCTTAAATCCCATGTTTTGCTAAGGCCAAGGTTTCCAGCTAAGTAAAAATCCATTTTTTGCTTTAAGTTTTCATAATCGTATTTAGGTCCTTAGGGACTTCTTTCTTTTTACAAGGCAACTTATGACATATTCTAATTTTGCCCTCATCTTTTCTCAAATCCTACAATTACATATAATCTTATTGATTTATGCCTTCTCATATCCTCAAGGGTAAATTACATATTTACCCTTGGCTCTATTATTAATTCCGGGTCTCTCGTTTTATTTCCCGAAATTTCCTATTTAGTTTTCAATATACCCTAAATAAGTCCGAAAACTGCTAGGGTATATTTCGGGGTGTTACAGTACGCCTTGCATGAGAAGAGTAGATAGAGGCTTTGATACTTTTGAGAAGTCTCTGATAAACTGCCTGCAAAAACCAGCATGGCCCAGAAAATTATGCACACCCTTTATTGACGTAGGGGGTGGTAACTTTTCAATGACTTCAATCTTGGCCTTGTCCACTTAAATCCCCTTTCCAGAAATTTTGTGTCCCATAACTTTTCCTTCTCGCACCATGAAGTGACATTTCTCCCAATTAAGCACAAGATTGGTCTCCATGCATTTTTTAAGTACCAACCTTAAATTGTCGAGGCATTTATCAAAGGAAGAACTGATAACCGAGAAATCATCCATAAAGACTTTGATAGACTTTTCCACCATGTTAGAAAAAATAGCCATCATACATCTTTGGAATGTCCCGGGTGCATTGCAAAGGCCAAACGACATCCTCCTAAAAGCGAAGGTGCCATATGGATAGGTAAAAGTAGTATTTTCCTGATCTTCTAGGGCAATAGCAATCTGATTATACCTTGAATACCCATCCAAAAAGCATAAATACTCAATACTTTCTAGTCTATCCAGCATCTGATCAATGAATGGGAGCGGAAAATGATCTTTCCTAGTCACTTTGTTCAACTTCCGATAGTCGATACAAATCCTCCATCCCGTAACTACTCTTGTCTACATAAGCTCATTGTTGTCATTCTTCACCACTATTGTTCCCCCTTTCTTAGATACTGCCTGTACAGGACTTACCCATGCATTGTCAGAGATAAGGTAAATAACCCCTACATCTAAACATTTCAAAACTTCTTTTTGAACAACCTCTTTCATAGTCAGATTCAAGCGACGTTGGGCGTCTATTAAAGGCTTGCTATCATCTTTAAGGAGTATTATGTGCATGCACATAGACGGTTGGATTCCCTTAATATCTGCCAAGGTCCATCTGATTGCTTCTTTATGTTCTCTAAGCACTCTCAAGAGTCTCTCTTCTTGGGTGTGAGAAAGGGCAGACAATATGATGACTAGTAGTGTGGCTGTGTCCCCAAGGTAACCATATTTCAAGTGAGCGAGAAGTGGTTTCTCTTCACGACTGGGTGGTCTTTCAATAGATGGAGTCAGTCGACTCGGGCTAGTCCTTAGGGATTCAAATTATTTTCTTTTATTCAACCCCGAAGGAATCCATCCAGTTTACATATTATCTAACTATGTCATCATCACAAGAAGCAAGGACTTCATGCGTCAGGCTAGTCTCCAATGGTTCTGAATGCTCCAATTGGCTAGACATTATAGCCTCAATCACATCTACTATGAAACAACTATCATTATCATTCAGATGTTTAATAGCATTGAAGACTTTGAATGTGACCTCTTCTTCTTGGACTCTCTATCTGAGTTCTCCTTTTTACACATCAATCAAAGCTCTCCCAATGGCTAAGAATGGTCTTCCGAGGATGATAGGGACTTCTTTGTCTTCCTCCATATCTAAGTTGATGAAATATGATGGAAAGATAAATTTATCCACTTTGACCATAACATCTTTTATTATACCACTCGAATGAGTTAGAGATCTATCTACCAGCTACAAGGTAACTGTGGTTGGACATGCCTCTCCCAGATTCAACTTCTTGAAGATTGACATTGGCATAAGGTTGATGCTAGCTCCTAAGTCAGGGCTTTCTCAAAAACTACATCCCCTATAGTGCAAGGGATTGTAAAGCTGCATGGATCCTTAAGTTTAGAGGGCAGCTTCATTTGCATTATAGCGCTGCACTCTTCAAATAAGGCAACCGTTTCATAATCCCCTAATCTTCTTTTCTTAGCGAGGATATCTTTCATAAATTTCACATACCCTTGCATTTGTTCAAGTGCTTCGACAAATGGAATGTTTATGTGAAGCTTTTTGAAGATTTCCATAAACTTGTCGAATTGTTGATCCAACTGCTTCCTTCTCGACCTTTGGGGATAAGGTACATTGGTTCTTTCCTCAACTGGGGATTCTTTCACCTTCATGGGAGTGTTCTCGACTAAACTTTTTGATGACCTTCTAGTATTTCCCATAATTTCAGCATCATTTTCCACATTCTTGGCAAAAGTTTCATCATTTTTATCATTCTCCTCAACTACATTTCCTTTGTGAGCATGGGCATCTGTTTCTATCATCTTCCTACTCCAAAAAGTTATAGCCTTGCAATGTTCCTTTCCATCCCTCCTTAGGTTCACTTCTAAAGTACTCAGCAAATTGCCTTATTGCCTCTCGCTAAACATATAAGCCATTTGACCCTCTGCACTTCCAAATTCTTGAGTTGAGCTGCTTGATTGGTTAAGGAAGTTCTTGTCTCATTTTCAAACTGATTATGAGATTTGCGTGATCTCTATCTCGCATATCGCCTAGCCCAGCTTTATGTCTGTTGGACTTCTTCTCCGGGGTGGTGGAGGGTTTCATATGCTCCATAGAATTTCCAGCATTAGAGTTCTTCCATGAGAAGTTTGGGTGACTCTTCCAACCCGGATTGTAATTCTAAGCATAAGGGTTGAAGTTCTTATTGGGAGGGAATTTAGCCAAGTACTGAGCCTACTCAATTGTTAAATCTCCCATGGGATTCATCATTTAGCATTTTGTGGTAAGGTAGGTTCCATGGAAACTATCATAGGACAGAAGGGCTAGCTTAAACCATATGAGTTACTACTTGAGAATTCTATATTTGAGCGACCTACAACTGCTTAGAAAGTGAAGAAATCTGGGCTACCAAATTCTTAACTGCATCTAGGTCATGCACCCCAACCACTTTCGCACAAGCCTCTCTATTAGCCATCACAATTGTTCAATGCTATATTCTCTAGAATATGGTATATTTCTATCTCATTCTTCCCCATAATAGCTCCTCTTGTTGAAACATCAATCAAAGTTCTCGTAGGTACACTTAGCCTATTGTAAAAATGATGCACTTGCATCCATTTAGGTAAATTCTTATTAGGGCATTTCCTTAAGAGATCTTTGTACCTCTCCCAAGCTTCATAGAAGGATTCCCCGTCTAGTTGGTAGAATTTATTTATGTCATCCTTAACTTGGTTACCTTAACTGGTAGGAAGAACCGAGTTAGAAACTTATTAACTAGCTCATCCCATGATGTAATGGAATCGGGGGGCTCTATGGTAAGCCAATGTTTTGCCTTGTCTTTCAAAGAGAATGGGAATGGCCAAAGGCGGATGGCATCATCATTGACTCCACTGTACTTCGTCGTATCACATACTTCTAAGAAATCTGTGATGTGAGCCTTCGTCCCTACGGGAAGTTGATGGTCTTAAACTAATCTATTTTTTAATCCATTTTTCTGGCCTATTTTTAGTACAATCAGATCTGTTTTAATGCCAAATTATGGAATATTCACCAACTTTGTGTTTTGTAGGTTTTAATTCAAAAAGGAGAAAATTCCCCCAAGAAAGAAGAGAAAAAGAGCAATTGCAGCAGTCTATGTTGCGACAGAATTTTCTATGTCGTGACAAACGCCTCAACAAATAGCAAAGGAAATCTCATTGCAAATAAAGATAGTGCCACGACGTAAAAATGGGAATAATCCACCCACCAGACAAAGAAAGTTTATGTTGAGACAAGGTTTTTCAGTAGGATGTCAACACCAGGAAGAATCTATCACTACAAAGAAGCTCCTATCGCGACAAATAAAACAAACATAAAGCATAAACTATGTCACGACAAGAGATCGTCTATCACAACACTGATTATTGCAACATGGAAAAGCTTATTGAGACAGAAGAAGAGCTTCAAAGAAAGACCTCTGTCGCGACAAGGATCTTAACATCGCGACACAGAACGAAGAAGTATATGTCGCGACAAGGTGATGGGCGTCTCGGCCATGGAAGAAGAGACGCTGGTTGTGACAGATAAACAAGGTTGCGACATGTGATGCTTGCTTAATGAATTGACCTAGTCGAAATAAAAGAATCCAATGTTGCGACATACTTCAAGCTAAAGAGATTTTTCTATGTCGCTATTGGGATCTTAATGTCACGACACAGAGATAAGCTAAACATTGATAAACAAGGTCATGACAAACTTTTTCATGTCGCGACAAAGATTCCAACATAAGGACGATAAGTCTTATCGCGACATAACAAACTGGGTCGCGACACAAAGATGAGCTAAAAGCAAAAAGTCTTGTCACAACATAAAAACTCGGGCTTATGACAAAAACATCGATAAATACCAAGAGACTATGTCACAAGATCAAAATGAAGCTGCAACAAGAAATCAGGTTAAGTGGCGATAAGACTCTATCGCGACAAACTTTCCTGGTCGCGACAAAAATGCTGACAATACAAGAAACATTGTTGCAACAAGAACCAACAGAAATGTTGTCGCTATAGATAAAACCTGGTCGCGACACCAATTTGGTTAAGCCGCACAAAAACATTGTCGACATAATTTTCGATGTCGCGACATAATTTTCGATGTCGCAACATAACCACGTATCGCAATAGAGACTCATGATAGAGATTTAAACTCACACAACAACACTTTCGTGTCGCGACAGAATGCAATCCGCCGTAATCTTGTGGATCCACAATGTAGCCTCAAATTTTAGTGGCCCCAAACTTCGGGGCTCTATAAATAGAAACAATTTGAGGAAGTGAGGCAAATTGTCATGGAAACTGTGAGCATCCGGGAGCTGAGGACTCTTTTGTATTATATTTTTTTCTTTTATTTTCTTTAATTTTTCTTTTCTTCGTAGATTAGATTTAACGTAGACTTTCAATTTGTTTACTGTACCTGAAACAGTGAATTGTTGAGAAGTTTAAAAGTTGAGCCAATCATGAAGATCAATTCGACATTATTTGAATCTAATGAAATCTAGATAAAAGTCAGAATTTTACTTTAGTTGATTACATTTACATTGGAAATTTCCCTGACAAGATTGTTCATCAGGATTCGCTTTTCGAGAAATTACTGAACTTCCGTTAGGAAAGATCTGATGTTAGTTATGGTCTTTCCTGCACAATTAGAAGGAGATCTCTTGGATTGGTAGATTTATTTTATTTGAACAGGTGCTATGAGTGACTGCTCCTTAATATTAGTAACTTATACCCATTTAAGGACCGTTATCTGGCTCTGATTTCCAGGAGGCCCTCTAAGTGACACAGAGATGGAGATTCTTGAGAGCATGGATGCATTACTTAGGGGTATGCTAGACTAATATTGAAGAACTAATGAGCTTTAAAAGATTACTTAGATAAATCATAAATTTACTCATGGTTTGAGAATTAATTTAGTGATCTATCAATTTAATCAATTAGAGATCTCTCCTTGGTCTTGAGGAATGATCTTGATCCTATGTTAGCTTAGATCTAATCAAGGAAAGAGAGATCTTTTTAAGATCTTAAGGATGAGACATCATTCATCTTGTAGAAATCTGGAAAATGGTCTTGTCTTGGGAAGCAAAAAATCTACAGTCATAAGAAATGGGTATGAAGTATTGGAAAAGAAAAATACCCAGATCTTATAAAGAAAATCTAATTACAAGTAATTGGTTAGACACATGTTTCAAATGAACACACTCTAATCAAGTGAAATGTATGGTTAAGGAGAAATCCAAACTATACTACCTTGCCTTTATCACTTTCGTGATTCCAATTCATGATAGAATAGAATGAGATTATGTTGCAGAATTGATACCTCTGGCACAGCTGAAATCCCATCTACTTCTCAACAATAACTGGGTTCCGTCTTAATAGGTCTAGGACTTTAAATTTTCCTTTTATTATAGATGTAGAAATTCAGATAATGGAATTCTTAGTTAGGTTACTGAAAATTTTATGAAATGGAAGTTCAAATTGTGTGAAACTTGAGTAGTTGGGGTAGTTGAACTTTAAATTATTTTCAATCTCTGTGGGAATGATATCTGAACTTATAGGTCTTGAACGACCTGTGCACTTGCAGCATTATGACCAAACTAAATCTTCAATAACTTCATTGAAAAATCCATTTTATTTTGAGCATACAAGTTCTATTTGGTCTAAACAAGTTTTTGGTGCCCTTACTGAGGATTAGTTAATAGTCCTTTCGTAAGAGTAGCAAAAATTTGATCTATATACACACTTTTTGGTCAATAGAAGTCCAGTAAACTGTACCCCTTGTAAGAGTTGGAGTGTGATGAACTTGAGCTCGAAGTTATTAGCCTGTATAGCTTGTCTCCTTATCACAGGCTGAGTAGTGGATGGTGAATGAGCATAATCTCTTATGGGTATTCGGACATTGTCCATTTGTGTAATATCAGGTGTTGCACCATCTCCCATTCAAAAACTAATTTCTTCTCTGAATTCCTCCATATTTTCCATAGGCAGATGTTCTAACTGACTAGCTACTGTAAAACTCGAGAAAAATGCAATTTTTGAAAATGGAAAACCAGAATTTACCGTCGTAGGCCAAAGCTGAAACCTAAAATTTCTAGATCTCGTGAGACAAACAAACTTCATCGTTGAATCTTCGTTGTACCTAGCTCACCCAATGACTCATTAAATTCGAGACAATCGGAATTTCACGCATTTCGAGACACCGCGTCGATGACCCATGGTCTATACAATGGCACATTACTGTAGATGCCAATAATCGCAAGCTTAGAGAAGTGCACATGACATGAGAGACATATGGTGGAAAATTAATTTAATGCATGTGTCCATGTGACACATGGCACATGAATAATAAAAGGAAAATATCCATGGCTCACCTTAGGACATGTGTCATGTGGTGAGAGAAGTCAAATTTGAGAGAGAGATAGGAAAGTGGGAGGAAGTTTACTCTTTTTGGATCAAACCAAGAAACAATTTGGTGGAGGAGAAAAGGAAAAGAAAGAGAAAATAAAGAAAAGGAAAAGAAAGAAAAAAAATGAGAAAAAGAAAAGAACTGAAGAAAGAAAAGAAATGAGAGGAAAAAGAAAAAGAAAAAAAAATCATGCATGGGAAAGAAGGAAAAAGGGGAAAGAAAGGAAAATGGAGAGAGTCGACCGCTGCACTTCCTCCGATTCTCGCAACCACGGTTTGAAGTTGTTAGTCCGAGAATTAAAGTTGGTCTACTCGACAAGAGCTACGAGTAGGTTCCAAAAACAAAAGGAGGTAGGGTTTTCTCCTACACTGGTTCCTCTTAATCTAAGGGTCATAAATGGTCGTGTGGTTCAGCCCCAACCATGGAACTAAGTTTTCGGACATTAGGACTATTTTTCGGACAGTTCAAGATTGGGTTTTGAAGTCGATATCCGGGCCGGTTTTGGTTCCGGGACGATTGGAAAATGCATGCTAGATTTTGTTGTGAACTGTTTTTTGGGACAATTTTAGGGCCGAGTGTGAGGACTGCTTCATGGCTGAATCTATAGCCGTTAATGATAGTCTTGAAAGTTGTTAAAAAAACAAACAAACCAAAAGCTGAAATTTCTAGACTAAGTACAAATTATTTCCATACGAGTATACGTGGATTTACGCCTTAATGGCTAGTCAGGAATCGTTTTTTGTAGTGTTATTACAGGAAATTTTAATAGTACGCTGAATGCTAGGCATGTTGATATATGGGTGTTACTATATGAGCATGAATGGATG